>CAEGAF010108427.1:0-53963 GCA_903067075.1 Micropoecilia bifurca | reverse complement strand
TTCGGCACACTTAATGATATTAGTGATTAGGTTATGTATGCAGTAAGTACTTTTACTTTTAATACTTAAGTATTTTTAAAAGCCAGTACTTTTTGACTTTTACTTAAGTAAAACGTTAATGTGGTACTTTGACTTTTACTTAAGTACATTTTTGACTGTGTATTTGTACTTTTACTTAAGTACATTTTTTGAGTACTTTCTCCACCACTGCAAAAAACACACCCTTCCCACCTCCTTCTTTTCAGCCAACTTCCTGCTTTGCCAGGCCGGCATCACCTGTCTAGGCTGCGGGATCTGGTGATGTGAAGCACCTGACCTGCTGCTGTGACACCCGATCATGTTTGGCAAGGGCTTTGCACTGTTCATGGATGTTGGAACAAGTGTAATGTGACAGCTCATTCCTTTTAC
The DNA here is from genome assembly GCA_903067075.1 of Micropoecilia bifurca. Classification (NCBI taxonomy): domain Eukaryota; kingdom Metazoa; phylum Chordata; class Actinopteri; order Cyprinodontiformes; family Poeciliidae; genus Micropoecilia; species Micropoecilia bifurca. The sequence goes on along the minus strand of CAEGAF010108427.1, from coordinate 53,555 downwards.
ATGGCAAACCTCTGATGTCGTCTTCACGATAGGCCGATAGGGTGGTTGCTACTCGGTTACAGCTCTCTTTGGTCGCCAGATCACAGGAAGCGGCGCACGTCCAAGCTGGAGCCATCGGGGGCTAGCCGGGTTCCATGTACGCGTATGGATTTCAGAGCCTTCTGATCGCTTTCATTACTTAGATCCAGATGGTAAATGTAACGAATACATCGCCGCGTACGTGTGTTTGCACCTCCTGAAGTTTCTCACATGTTTCCATGTTTCAACTACAAATAATAAATGCATTTCATTGGTATTCTACCTGACAGACCAACAAGATATGGCTCAAAATGCACTAGTGGAAGGACTATGACTATTTTTAAGATTTCATACAAATAAAAATCTAAAAAGTGTGGAGAGCATTTTGAAAGCACGTTCCAAAGTCTTAGGGTTCATTATACTCAAACTTTTATAGTGATAAAATATGTCTCAGGCAAGATTTACTGGAATCAAGACCTCTTATACAAACAAATTCATGTTTATCTATTGGAATATTTAATTACAGAAAACTGCCTCCTAATGACCCAATTATTGATGGGAGTTTATTTTTATTACCTAGAAAAGTTCTGCACTGTTCAACTTTCGTATCTTTTTTGCTATATCTCAATACCTGCATCCAACCAAGGACATTTTCTGAATTTCTGACATGTTCGCAGCACACGCTGCCATGCCGACAGGACGACAGAATTGAGCGTTTTGCACCTGTTAAAGCAAACAACCATTGGCTGAACGCTGTGATGGGTGGGAGAGCCTCTGGGCTTCCACCACCTGCTCCATTTCTCACATTCTGTCACACCTAAGGGGGACATATCTCATCCGGTCCACAACCCAATTACTCTGCAACACGTCTAACTGCCATCAAACGCTGCACAGCAGGGGTGCGAGGGAGCCACGGAGAGCCGGGCTGTTGCCATGGCCGCTGTCACTCAGCAGATTTCCGAAGATAGAGGAAAGATACGAAGAGCGCTATGATTGGTCGGGGTAGGATTTCGAACAACATAGCTACAGCCAATACTCACAACAATCACAGACACTGTTGTTATGTAATTGAACAATTAGAATATGCACATTTGTGGATACTGGCTGGTGTGACTTGTTCTGTTGGATGAGTGTCAGCAGAAAGTGGATGGAGACAAATTGCAGCATCTCTCTATGATTTGCAAATCAGATAAAACATTAATTATTACCATGTGCTCTCTCATATGATCTGTGAAACTACAGTATAAGTAAAACGGTGGATGTTTTAACAATCTCCAAAATGAAAAGCCATAAAACAGAAAAAAAACAGAAAAAAATTTCAAATATTCCCACAGTAATTGTTTGAAATTAAGCAAATGAAAATAAAAAACTGTATTCTGCTCGTGGTTGTCGAACATGCTGAGCGTCATAACAGTTGCACGTTCCTAGAAATTAAGTAGGAAACCAGATTCACGCTGTGAAGCCTGGGAAAATAAAATCTGGGGGGAAACAAATCAGATGGGCAGAGACAAAGAAGAGGGGAAAAATGTAGCATCAGCAGCTCATTTTACCAACTGAGGTTTTCCACTTAAATAACAAAGAGATATGTAAGTTAGAAGTACTTAACCTTAGAAAAACATTGTTCATGACAGATATATTGACAGAAAAGGGAATTAGCTTTTCCGAGAAGAAATTCAACTCTAGTTTTGGAGTTCTACAGTTTTTTTTCTTTTGCTTTACATCGTTACTGAGAAAGTATGACACAGGTCAGATTATCTCTGATGTTTTGATGTCAGTTTTTTTATTTTTACATTTTTGGATATGTATGCGTTAATCCACAAATAAAGAATGTCAAGTACAGCAGGATTATGTCTCCTTATCCTCACTATGTTTTTGTCTAGGAAGTTGTGGATGTAGAAATGAAGCTGTGCATGCAGATGTTTATAGCAATCTGCAGAACCGGGTGCTAAGTTTTCAGTTTTAAATGCATTTGCAATTGACAGTACCCTGCAAATATAACCACATCCCTAGAAAGTTTTCACAAGCTAGTTGTCAGTGTATTTTATCTTAAGTTTTTACATGAATGCCATTGCTAGAAGGAAGCCATAAGGAGTCCTGTTTGGTCTAAGATTTAATGGTGTCAAGATAATGTTTGTGGATCCTCTTTTTGGTGCTATTTTGCAATAGCAAAGAAGAATTGCATCTAAATGTTAAAAGCTGGACAAAACTGGGGGTCATAGCTTCCAAGAGGGCAGGGCTGAAGAAAAATGCAAACAGCACTTTGTACAGTTTTTTTAATTTCCCTTCCACTTCATAACAACGTGTGTTTGTCTGTCATTAACAACTCCACTGAAGTCTGTGGTTGTAACCTAACACAATGTGGGAAAAGTTCAAGATTATCAATCATTTCGGAAGGTGAGGTATCTGTATCTTTCAGCCTTGCCTAAAAGGCTGTGACAGAAGAAATAAAGTCGTGTTTATACTTGCTTCTTGGTGGTCACGGCAGTCTGCCTCACAGGATGTGAAGGCATCAGAATGTTTAGCTGCTGCGCTGCACGTTAACAAATGCACAAATGTACGTGTGCCGTCAGCTTGGACGAGCTAATCCAAACCTGTCATGTTACATGTTGATGAAAAAAGAAAGTGTGAACAGCTTTGCTTTTCCATGATTTATCAAAACCTGTCTGAGACAAATACTTACTGGGCTTTAATGGTTCTTGGACAGTTTTTTTTTTTTTTCACAAATCAAGGCATTGTGCAAACAGCCAAAAAAGGGGGAGAGGGGAAAAAATAGAGAAACTCAACATTTGATTGCAGAAATTAAATGAAAATTCATTTGCCTGAAAGGTTTTGGCAACAGAAAGGATAACAGAAACTGCTTCTTCTGAAGCAACCAATTTCTGTTGAATCCTGCAAAAAGAAACTATTTGGTGAACTATCAAGTTCGGCATATTATATTTTTCCAATCCAACGTTTGCAGAGTCACATATTCAGCTGGCTCCTACAAAACATCTCCGCTTTCTTCATTGCTGGAAAGAACGATGTGGGATTTGTGAAGACAGTACCTGCAAAAGTATTTATGTAGAATTTTATATGATAAATAAAGAACACAAAGCTGTGAGAATTATACTTGCTTTCTGTTTTCAAAAATGTTCAAATCTATAGAGATTGAAATTATTGCCAGTTCTATGTTGAAAAATAGCTCCGGCTCAGTCATATCTGAAGGAAAGTATGCGACAACATCATTTTTTCAATAAGTCTAATTCAGATTCAGGTCTGCTGCATGAAAAATTGTTCCCCGTGGGTGGTGCATTCAGGGGAATATGAATTCTTAATGTTCAGCCACTTACAGAGAAAATGTACCCTGTATAAATAAACATGGCTGATTTTTCCTTAATGACTGACATTAAATCCAACTTTACTTTTCCTGCTTTGGTTAGTTATAATTAGTTTATTTATATTTGTTAAATGCCAAAACAAGGAGAGATTCTTCTCCTTTTTTTCTTTTTTTTTTTACTTTTGACAAATTCAGAAGACTGCTCTTATCATTTGTTAGACTTGGGTTTTTTTACACTGTACGTCATTCTGTAAAACATTCTGGATGTCTTTACACCCAACGCCTCGCAACAGATCCCTGAAGTTGTGTCCCACTCCCCCTGGATATAATAGATGTAACTTAGTCTAGTTTGTAAGCCTCTTTTGTCACACACCCACACACACATTCAGATAACATATTTGTCAAAGACAATCATTAACTTTCACTTTGCCCTCTTTAAGTCATCTGGTATCTTGAGCACAAACTGTAACTTCCAGGCAGCTGCTTTGAAATTCTGCTTGAATATTTCCACATAATGTTTTCTTTCTTATGAAACAATCTGTTTGGTGAATTGCGTAAACACCCAGGAAAATAACGATGCTCACATACACTCATGCCAAAGAGGAACTTAGAGACAGCTGTAGTCATACTGAGATTAAATTACCCGCTACTAATTAGAAACTGCTTGCACTGGCTTTTATTGGAGTGGAAAAGGTTACATCCAAATGCAGGCCACGCCTTCAACATGTTTATTGTTACAACGTTTGAAAAGCATGTTTTATTTTCCGTCACTTATGCGCTGCTTGTGCTGGTCTATGAAATTAAATCCTGACGAAATACAGTTTTATGACAAAACGGGAGAAAAACAAAAGCTTTTATAAAAATTATTGCATAACAGACATGTTCCTCCATAGGACAGAACTGAACTGATAATTGTGTTATGCCTAATCACTAATGCACAGCTGCAGAAACAGGTCTGCCTTCGCAGGACTGTGGTCGGAGTGACAACAGGATGAGGACCTGACTAACACGCTAATTTCCTCAAGTCGTGTTTCCTCTGACTCATTGTCTTGAGCCATGAGAGTAAAGCGAACTGAAAAAAAATGCAGCCAGTTGTTCAGCAGACTAAGGACTTGCACTTAATGTCCCTGTATCTAAAGAAAACAGCTCTTAAATGGGCAGCAATAAATAAAATCAGAGAGCCCTCTTCAAAGAGGTGGAAACTGCGGCATTCAATCATCATGAAGTGCTGCAGGGTAGCACTACAAACACAACGCTGAAGCAAGATACCAGGCCCAAAAGCTAGAGCAGACAGAGTCTTTTAACCATTCAGAGATACCATAAGGGGGTGGGGGACTAATGGGGACCAGAGGTCTGCATGCTACGTGATGCAGGCCAGAGGAACCAGATGACCGATGACTGATCTGGAAGAAGGAAGGAGAGAGAGAAAGAGGGGAGGGGGGAATTATTAAGAAGCCGCTCTACCTCTAATCATGCAAAACCACGCCTTCTTTTACCTCCAGCTCCACCTTACAACAAGAACCAAAAAAAGAAAAAGTAATGCGAGCATCAGCGGAGCGGTGAAGTTCACTGATGAGCGTCGATGGAGAAACATCTGGAAACCATCCACTTGAGATGGGTCTCGAAATGAGCGCAGCCTGCCAAAACAGGGAGGATTAATTGGATTATTGCAAGGAGTAGTTGTTTGCTGGACTCATTATGTGAATCATGATTTATATTGTGTAAGAAAGGCATGACTGCAGTGTATCATTCTGTAGAGTAAACCCTTATTCATGCTAGCCAGAAATATGTATAAAGTGTAGGGTTACTTTATTCGGGAAGGAAAGGCCGGCTTTAGGTTGAGAAGTTGGCTGTAAATCCAAAGAAGCATCAAGATGTCTGAAGAAGAAAGGAGGCGAAACGTCTTGAAACGCTTGTGTCGCCGTTCTGCACGTCGGCAAATGAAATCGCAAGTAAAACGCAGGCTCCGATCCACCTCGCTAATCTGGTCAGAAACACCAGATGAGATGAGTGAACCGGCTCATTCGGATAATTTGCTTTGACGTTTTCATTGCCAAACGGCCAGCAGATCCAAAGCAGATCCCGAACTGATTAAACAAGCTCTGGGAGCGAGCGCGCAAGGAGGGCATTAGTTAAGAAAACAGAGGCAGAGGCCCGAGAGCGACAGGGGTTTGGCTTGCCGACCCTGCGAGCCGGAGCGCTTTTAATTCGCTCGGAATGAGCCCGGTCGTGTGTGCTGAAATAATCGCCCCTTTGTTTATTTGCACAGATCTGAGCATAAGACGTTATCTAGGATGGTAGAGAGGTGACAACACCCTCCCAGAACGCTTCCTCTCTCGACTCTGGTCTGTCTGCCGAAACCCTATGTGGAAAAACCGAGGTCTGATCAGCAGGAAAGCGTTGGACCGAAGGTCACTGGAAGCCCGTTGGATGAAATCACCACTTGTTTTCTGCAGGCCTCGTTCAGCCCATTTGTAGCTGGAGAGCGAAACTGGGTTGAGTAACTGACAAATCCTCAAGGGAAAACCTGCCTGTCAGACCAGTGTTTTCATTTTTAAAAAACCGCCACACCCACCACACACACGTACAAGTTGGACTGTATCACTTGTCCTTGGCATGACAAGCAAATTAGACTGTGACTGAAATGTAGGTATTACTCCATATGTGGGATGACAGCGTGAAAACCAGAGTAAAAAAAAAATAACCTTCCCCACCACAGTTCAACTGCTAAACATAATAATACAGACACACGCTCCAAGTCTGACAACCTGACTCACGGGTAGAGGCGACATTTGGAGATGTCAGTTTTGTTTGTTGCAACACAAAAGCCTGCGCTAATCGTCCGCGACACACGTTCACCAGAAAGCCATTATGGGTCGTCTGCAACCACAAGGAAACCATGAAACGGTGTGCAGCACGCCTCATTAATTGTAATTGTAAGACTGATTCACTTATAGGGGTGCGCAGACATCCCAGCGACAGAACAGAGCACAACGGACAAACCCAGATGACAGTGATCTGCCCGATTTCAGTCATCACCCAGAGGAAGAAAACAGGCATCTGTTAGTGAGCATCTAAGGCTCTGAAAGCGTCTCGTGTCGATAGACAACAGGAGAGGTTCTTCTTGATCGAGTCAAACCTCAGTCGTCCAGCTCTTGTGATTTGTTTCCCACTCCTCGCCTCTCGCCCCATGAACTCGCCGTCTGAAAACATATCGCATAGCCCATTTCGATTTCTATTGTGAGTGAGTCAGTCATTAAGAGCGCAAAAACAATGGCTCGAATGAGTGGTGCCACGGTAAACAGCTCCCCTGTGAATCCACGCTCAACGGTTCCACTTTGCGGGATCTGGGTAGCATGTGACACTCGTTCCCGAGCTGCAAATCATCTTACGGCACCGCCGCATGCATTCTCATTCCCACACAATGGCTTTGAATCAAGTCTTAACGGAAAAGGGCGGGTGAGTGCAAAGATAATAATTTAGAAAGCAGCCCGTCTTTCGGTCCTCTGCGCCCGAACCATGACCTCCCGGTGGTTTGACTGGGGTGGGTGTGAAGTGCCAAATGTACAATGTCGTGCTGCTTGAAATAGCTCTCATTTCATCACCATACAACAGCAATTTCCAATTTTTTTTAAATTGGAATTTAACGTGTGTATGTATAAAATGATATTTGTGTGGGGGAGGGAGGTTAACAAATAAAAGTCTGAATGCATTTATTTATTTGACATTAAGAGTGAAAGTTACGTTTGCAAATGAGATTTGTCAGACCAATTTCTTACTTATCTTGTCTTTACCAAACTAAAACTAACTACCAAACACCACTCAACTCAGTCCAGTCCAGGTCCATTTAAATTCTTCTGTTATTTTGCAACTGAAATCAAAGTTGTTTTCTTTGTTTCATGAGAAATGATGTAGCGACTATTTATTTTGATGGGCAGAGCCGTCTGAAAAAAACAAAAACACATTTTTTAAAGGGTAAAAAACAAAAAGCAAACAACAAAAAATGAGCCTTTTTTTCTAACAATCTGTAATGTAGCAGATGATGCCTGCTAGTCAAATATAAATTATTTACTACTGAAAAAGTCTTAGTTGGAAACCTGTCAAACATTTATTCTACTATTCTACTCAGGCAAGCCCATTAGCAACACCTATATGTCTGCCTGGAACGGCTGCAGAAACCTGGAGTGGAGGAACAAACTGCAACTGGTCTGAAAACAGTCGCGATAATAAAATGCCTCCAGTAGATTGACGAGAGCAGGTGAGTTGTTTGGTGTGATTGAATTAGGCCACATTCATCCTTCATGAAGTGTGAAATCAGGCTGGATGCAGAGAAGCCTCTGCCTTTCATCGGTGGCTCACGGATGTTCTCTTGGGGCAACGGGGAAGTGAACTGGTAGAAACTTTTCTTTTGTAATCTGAGACTTTTCAACAAGAAACCCATTGTCCTCCAGTCAAAGTCTTTATTCTGGAAAGCAAATGTATTAAAACTAGCCTGACTTGTGCTATTCTTAATAATGAACGGAACAGGACATGTTACAGTTGTTTTGTCATTTGCTGGAGCAGGTGTAGCCGTGGGACAGTAAAACCCATTAAAATAATCAAGCCCCAAGTCAGAGCTAAGCTTGTACTGTTATCACTTGTCAGCACCCCACAGAAAACACAATACTCCACGGAGCAGTTTTTCCACTCTATTACTCTTCAGTGGCCCTTTAGGGCCCGCCACTGTCAGCAACCAATTTAATGGTGCACTTCTCTGTATACTGGCAAACACCCAACCTTCTCTTACATCGAAACGTTGCTTAATATTTGAGATGGGAGTAATAATTGGAGCCGATTAGCAGAGAGCGATGGGGATATTGATAGTGCAAAATGCAATTAAAGCTTTTACCAGTTTATGCAACGTGGCTTAAAAGTTTTCAAATTCTCTAAAAAGTTACTCATTGACTCACATACTCTTCTTTCTACATGTGTCTATGATGGCGTACAGAATGTGTTTTCACATGCGTTGATGATCTTGGTAAAACCTGGAAGGCAGATCCTGTCTCTCTAAAATTTCTCTATATTCTCAAATATTTAGCCTGAGGACATATGGACTTTGTGTGTGTGTGTGTGTGTGTGTGTGTGTGTGTGTGTGTGTGTGTGTGTGTGTGTGTGTGTGTGTGTGTGTGTGTTTTTTCACATGTTGTTTGTTCTGAGTCGGAGCCATTCCCAGCAACTCCATCACACGTGTGTCAGTGGAAACAGAGAAATATTTTGACTTTGCTCGTTTCGGTTAAGTCGGGAACGATTCTCAGACTGACGTTGATCCAGCGTTGACATTAGGTTTAGTCGGACCATCTGGGGCATCTGTCTGTCAGCGTAATCTTTCAAAGCTGTGGGCTATTCTCGTTCAAAACACTCAAAGTAAGACATTCTGATGATTTCCAACTGGAACAAGAAAAATCATCTGCCAAAACGGTGACGTTCAAACAGCAGCAGCAGAAAAAGGGTTGTTAAATACGATTGGTGCATGTTTGCAGAACGTTTTCAGCTTTGCTGCAGATTTCCAGGTTTTCATCAGCTGTTTCTCCCATTGTTCTGAAAAAGGCAAGTCCTGCGAAGTTGGAAGGGAGTGAATGAAGTACATCCTGGCTTCCCTTTCCATTTCGCCAGAGGCTTCCCACCTGTCACACACAAACCCTAAAATATGAAATTCATTTAGTAGCCTATAGGCCGAGGAGACGAGGAAGGATCCAAACAAATACTGAAATATGAGCACTTCTCAAGATCTAATGATGCACTGGCTATCTTTGAAATGAGCTATCGAATATCTTCTATTCAACTATGTGCCACTTCAAGTTGTGACGCATTTGTAATTCTTAGAACCAGGGATAATCACAACATCTCCAAGGCATGTCTGCACAAATTCAAACACATTATTTGGGCTCTTAAGGCATGTAGGGCTACAAAGAGCATTTTAATCCAAATTTTTTGCTAAATTTAAATTTGGTACTGCAACCCAAAATGACCTGTTCAAAACGACCTTGAACCCTTGTGAAACCACGAATAAGTCTGGTTCATGCTTGAGTTCTATTTCCATCTTTACCCTTTTGCACATGACGGCACACTCTTCAGAAAGCGTCACGGACATTAACACAACCTATGTGAAGCTTGTCAATAAACAGTCAGCAGATTAAAATTGCTTTTATATGTTAAATTAAATTTTAACAAAAAATTACTGTGCTGCGCAGTCAGCTGCACAAACAATCAAGGAGAAAGAAGACCCTGATGGATAGCAGCAGTCAATCATAAGATCTGGTAGCACCTAGCAATTAACACGTTTTACAAGTTAAGTTGATTGACATTCATATAATTTATAAGTAAATAAGATTAGTAAGATGCAATCAAGCACTGAATTTTCCAGGAGGTATGTGTCTAAATATCTTAACCAAGTACAAAACTCCTACCATACACAAAAAAGCTGGCAAGTAGCTAGAATTTTATATGATAAATCTGCTCCAGTGTTAGGAGAAACATTGTTTACAACATAATGGGGGGAAAAAAATCACATAGCCTGAATTGAAGCAGATTTGATCAAAACAACAAGTCAGCTGTTTCTAACTTTTCTAAAGCCCCAAATACACATCCTACTTCCACAGACAAACTAGCTATAGGCTACAACTTGGGAAAACTGCTGTAGTTGCTCCCTTCAAAACTCCCATCCCTCACTTCCGAACGTACGCAAAAGCGTCTCAATGCTATCAGATGATGTAGTTGCAAAGGGTCAATATCTGAAGTTGCCACATTCATCGGTCTAAATCGTATAACATTCCAAGAGATTTTCCTTGGGAATGAACATGTCATGGTGCAAAAAGTGCATATCAACCTCATAGCAAAACCAGAAAAACTTGTGAAGATTTTACAGACTGGGAAAAATAAGAAAAGTCCAAGAAATAGTTTGATATGTTTCCTCATCCTGAAAGCAACTTCCACAGTTTGCAACGGATTCCAAGATTGTTTTTTTAGGAGAGTTCCTGTATCTGTAGAATATACTCATTGTGTAAAACTGATTTAAATTGCCTTACAAAAGTATTAATTGGCCCTTGAACTGTTTCATACATTGACCCTCTACAGCCATGAGCTTTACTTTGTCACAGAGCAACACTAAGCCGCTCACATTCATGAAATGGAACGAAGATGATTCAGCTTTTCAGCTTTGTGTGTCTTTCTTTACTTGTAACTAAAATCCAGAGCAGCCAACTTCTTACAGAAGTTACTTGGTAAAATCATCTGTTTGTAATTTAGCATCAGTATAAATGCAGCTGTTCTGTGAAGACCTTAGAGGTTTGTTAGAGAACATCAGCGAAGAAGCACCATCTCAAAGAACTTCTCACTCAAAACTGAAAATAGTTTGGATAATTCTACCAATTTATGAAGGTCCACTTAGCTAACTAGTCTGGTAAAAGCAGTATTTCTCAGTGAGGAAGCCAAGAGTCCCTTAGTAATTCTGGATGAGCTACAAAGATCCACAGCTCGGTTGAAGCCACAACTCATTCAACAAACCGCACTGTAGTGAAAGAGTGGAAATTAGAGTCATTGTTGAAAGGAAACTGCAGAAACAAAAAAAAATCCTGTTGTAGTTTCAATCAAGTCATTTCAAGAACGTAGCTGCTTCTGAAGACATTCAGAGAAAAACTAAATATATGTAATTTCCCTTTCATCTTACAATTATGTGCCATTTTGTGGTGGCTTGTCCCACACAATTCCTCTAAATTACTGATGTCTGGGGTTGCAATTGTGGCCAGCGGGAAAACCTTTATTTTATGTGTGTACTTGCAAAGCACTTTTAATGTGTTTTAAAATTTTAGTCTTGCCTTTATTTTACTAGTATCTACTTTGCCCTGTTTTCCCCCACAAACTGCCTTTCTTTCTGGTTACGGGAAAACTTTCACGACTGAACCTTCTTGATAGCGTGACGGGCTGTTGATGGGAGTTTCAGAAAACAAGGGCTTCACTTTAAATTCTTGGGAAGCGTCTTGCTTTTGATGAAAGTATTTCTGACACTCTTCTCTTGGGAGCAATCAGCTCTGAAAATCACTCTGATCTTGTCCGGTATGTCACGGTTTCACTCAAGCGCAGATTCAACCATGGACTACAGAAGAATTGGTTTTTTGGAAAGAGATGATGATCCTTCTCTTTTGGGGAAGTCAAAGGAAGAAGAACTGTTGAAATCTATGATGAGGAGATGAAGAATAAAGATTATAAACTGATTTGATATTCTTTTACTTGGATCTTTGGTGAGGAGGAGAGTGTGCTGAATATCTGTGAAGCAGTGAAGCCCAAAAGTTCTTCTGTTTTGTTTCATTTGTTTTGTTTTGTTTTTTTTCCAGGAAGAAGGCAAATTCAATCAGCTTATTTCAGAGATGACGTTCGGGTGAGTGGCAAGGAGAAAAAGGAACCAGGAAAGTAGCTTTGAAGTCAACAAGTTACAAATCGAGGGATCATCTCAGGAGCTCTGGAGAAAAGGAGAGAGATCAACAAGTTAAGTAGTGAATAAATAAATCATTCTGTCCTGTTTTACAGCTTTTGTCAAATATGTGCAATTCATTTTCTAAGAGAGTTTAAGATAGAGTTAAAAGAAATATGCAAACGAATGGAAATTCAAAACAGGACTGTTGTGATTAAATAACACAGCACACTGGCTTGATTTAAGATATTTTCATACTGTAGACAAACAGGAAACGCAGAAAGAGAGACATAGCTGCGTCGGTTTTCTGCTTTCGCTTTGCACCCAACTCCGTACAACAATTTGTCCAACTGATTTTAGCTTTCACTTCAGACCAGTTCAACCGAGATCAAGCGTTGTTGGAGCTCTTGTTTGTGATTTTTGGACTGCTCTGCGCTCATTAAACTAATCCTTCGTTCCAATAAATTCTCTAAAAGTAAATACGGTATTACGTCTGGTTAAAGTCAACCTAAGGCTGCTGTCGCCACTTGTGAGCTGGAACAAAAAGCTCTTTGGAGCACAAATGTTTTCACTTACATGTGAATTATGTGAATCAAACAATGAGTGACAAATTTGAAACTAATTGTTCCTGGGATGAGATCAAAGATAAGGGACTCAAAGCTGCATATATGTGTTTAAACGTGCAGACTGGGGAAAAATACACACATTTGACAAAAAATATATATATATTTGCCTTTTTGTTTAACTCGTCACTTGCGCACGCTGGTAAGTCTTCAGTCAAGTGTTTCCAGTAAAACGTCACGTTCGTTATATTAAATGACCTTACTGTATCAACAGAAGGGGCCTCCGCTGCTTTCTGCCAAACCTTTTCCCTCCCATGCGAAGCTAAATGAGAACAATGTGTATCTCTATTTGAAGGTAGCGCTCCTTTTGTGTCTGAGGAACACCCAGATAGTAATTTGACCTCCTCACCTATGAAACAATTTAACATACTCAAAAACACAGTTAAATCTACACTTTGGGAGAGAAAAAACAAACCTTCCCAGAAAAAAAAACTGAAAAACTTGCTTGGTCAGTCATATGTATCCCACCCAAAAAGGAAATTACATTGCCATCAACAAAAAAAACGTTGCCCCAAGGCAATAACTTTATTAAACTTTTTAAAGGCTTAAGTGGAAATGTTAATAACTCAAAGTAAACTCCCAGTAATCCCTCCATAGAACATCATTAAAGTGTAACTTTTTGAGTTTTGGCCCTGGGTGAAGCAAAACTTGTATTAGACGCTGGTGAAAACACACGTCGCAAAAATGCTCCTCTTAAACTGAAAGGCCAGACGTAGCTTCTGTGAAGAGATGAATCACAGACAGAGCGTAATGTTCAATGACAGGAAGTAAAGCAAAATCGGAGAGTAGTAGGAGGAAATAGAAAATTGAGGAACACTGGTCCTCCAGCAGCCAAAGCCATCTCCCATAACAACACATTTAAACCGCTAATTTAAACCGCTCAAACTAAAGACTTTATTAAAAAGAAAAAAGAACTAAAACTGGGAGCTGGTTCCACAGGAGAGGAGTCTGATAACTAAAGGATTTGCCTCCCATGCTAATTTTCGAAAACTCTAGAAACAACCAGTAAACCTGCAGTGTGGGAGCAAAGTGCTCCACTCTTCACTTAGACAGGAAATCTGTAAAGACAAGAGATTATTGATGCGTGGGTAAATAGTGGCAAGTCATAGAAGACATAATGCCACATGGAAACATAATTGATAAATGTCACATCAAAAGGTGGAAAAATGTTTTCTTTTTTTCTTTTGTTACATCCTAAACCCTGACGTTTCGACAAGGGCGCGTAAACTTTTCGACAGCCACTGAACACACTCCCTCATCGTCCCCCAGGAAGAGCACACATCTGGCTCACTGCATCGGTTCACTGTGTCACAAATAGTTAGTTCCAAATGTTTAAAATATTTCCAGTGTTTGAGCCAGCATCTGCTTTTTATTTACCTTCTATAGAAAATCCCCAACACGGAGAAACAAGGAACCAGATCGCACTGGGCGAGTGGTTCTTAGAAACAGGTGTGTTTGCTAATCACAGCGGTTTTGGAAAATGCTTTTCATTTAACAGGTTTGCCTCAGTCGTGACCTACGGAAAACGCTCGAGAGCGCGCTTTCTGTTTGCTGCTTCCATTCACTAATCATAAAACTTTGAAACAGCATTTTTTTTTTCCAGCATGCTTTTATTTAGCCTTTAGATGGACCTCTAGGGAGTCTCTTATTGTGTCTAGGAAGACAGATTTAAAGATTTTTTTATTATTATTTCTTGCCTGCTCTGCTTTACACATTAAATCATGAGTGATTCTCACATAGGAGACACAGATGGGAAGAGGAGTTGCTATGCAGACGCTTTGTGTGTGGTGGTCAAGATTCTCTCAAGATTCTCTTGGCGTGTTAAAAGCTTGGGAAACGCAGTCAAACCTATTTTGTGAATAATTAATCCAATAATCATTTATAAGCAGTCAAAGACTGGGCATTAAACTTTGAGTCCAAGATGGTGAGATGATTATAAAGTATAAAAAGAATCATATGCTGTGGCATTATCATAAGTAGACGTCAAAATGCAAACACTGAACATGTTTGACATTGGGATGACCTAAAGCCAACAAAGAACTTTTTTCTTTCTTTCTTCCTTTATTTCTTTCTTTCAAAATTGCTAGACTGTTGAGCTCCAGAAACCTGGCACCTTAGGTTGGACGCAGTAAAACAGTCATTAAAAATTCTTAACAGATCCTGCGAGAAGTTTAGACTCACAAAAGGTCAAATGTTAGACAGAAAAATGTTATGTGTGTACTGACCATCTTTTATGGTTCCTTTGAGCCAGGCTCTTTTGAAAACATTGGGATGGATGTTAAAGTAAGCTTCCAAAATGGACATCAGTTCCAGACCTTGGACCGCATGGACATAATGATCCTACTAGCCCACTGGAAACCCTCACTTTAGGATATTTAAAGGGAATCTATATGTGGTCTCATTTTTCAGTCACTACCAAAAGCTCATGACCGTAGATGAAGGTAGGAATATAAATCAACCACTAAATGAAGATCTTCACCTTCCGACTCAGACACAGCATCAATTAGTCTTTCGATCTCCCGCTCCATTTTTTTCACCCTCATTCATAAACAAGATCCAGAGATACTTGAACTCCTCCACTGGGGCAGGACCTCTTCCCCGACCCAGAAAAGGCACTTTTTCCGGTTTGAGATTTGGAGGCACTGATCTTCCTCCAGGCCGCTTCACACTCGGCTCTGAACTGCTCCAATGAAAGCTGGAGGTCACAATCTGATGAGGCTAAAAGGAGAACATCATCTGCAAAAATCTTCAGGAATCTTCAGGAGACTCAGCCTAATGCCTACTCCGCATCTACAAAACCCATGTAGACTGCTTCGTCAAACTCTCATCACTCAGCTGAAGATTTATTTTATTTATTTATTTATTGTTTTGGCATTTTGAACTTCAAGCAGTTGATTTTGAATAAAATACTATAATAAAATACAGATACTTGTAATTTTTTCCCCCCGGTTTTTTTCCCAGTTTTAAGACTTTGTCCAGTAGTTAACTTCACTAAGATACCAAAAATGTATGTTTACAAAATCTGTTTAGTTTTTTCCACAATTAGGTGTTTTTTTAAACTTTTTTTTTGGATTTATAACAAATGGCAATATAAAAAACATTGAAACATTTCTGTATGACTGTCTCCGTTCACTTTCCATAAGCACACGAATGACAAATTATAACAAGGCAAACAATAAATGTGAATCCAAATATAGGAAGGAGAAGCATTTAATTCAAGGATGTCAGAAATGAGGAATTGTAAGAGCACATTCCAGGCTCAAGCATGTTTTACAAAAATAAATACAACCACTGGTTTATCTCAAAGTTTTTCTGCCTTATTCTATGACAGATTGACCTCTGGAGACTTTATACACGCAACGCATTTCTGCCTTGTTCGGCTTGTTATTTAAGACAGCTTCAGAAGCCAGGATCGCAGCGTCTCTTTTCTGGCCAGGTTGCTCAACAAGCGATAAGAGCTGAGCTGCGTGCGACTGCATCGTATTACAGCCGCGCAGGTCAGTCAGGTTGGCCGCAGGTAACACATATACTGCTTTGGGGCAACAATAACAAAAAGCAGTTAAGTCAGTGAATTTTGCTTAAAGGATTTACAAAAACGAAGGAACATATGCATGACTAGTATCACATCAAAATATCCAAGACTTCAGGAAATCTCAGATGGCAAGACGTTGACCTGTACACCTTTGCTGTGACTGCATTGATTGGTTCGTTATTTCCAGACATCACAGGTAGGCTTTGCAAGATCAAACACCTCTGAACACCTTGGTAATATAAGCAAAACAGAGCTCCAGCGTGCTGAGCTTTCCATGTGTGAGTTCTTGTGTAAAGATTTTCAAGGAACCAGAACAGCGCTATATAAATCCCCCCCCATTGCGGTCTGCATAGGTCGACCTCTGCAGACGTAAACGGCCGTAAACGGCGTCCCTTCTGCCCACGTTTCACTCAACTAGAACAGATCGACTAATGGCTAAAACAGAGAGGGAACCACCTAAATGAGTTAAAGTCGCTCAGACGTTCTGTGAGGAGATTCGAAGCATTGAACTCTTTCACATTGTAATGCTACAAACCGTAACGATGTGGAAATGCTTTTTCTTTTTTTTTTTAAGTTTGCTTTAAATACATTGACATTAGTGATAAGTTGTCTATAGATATCAGAAGGGGGGAGGGGAGAACACAAAAGGTGTTAAAGCTGACAGTTTTGTGAAATTAATACCGTTTACGTTTGGAATGTGCTCAACAAAGACGAAACCCAATCGTAAGAGCTTTTCACTGACCGAGCGGCGTTCTGGTCTCTGACGGACCGGAACGTCTTCACGGTTTCAGGCAACCCGCTTGTGTTTCCACGTCCCCCCACATGTGCGCCGTGTCTTCTTTACGGCCTCGAGCTGTATTTACAATAAAATATTGGAAAAGTAAACTCCACTCTGGTCTGTCATAACTGTCAACAGGCTTAGCTGTTTCTGCCTCTGCCCGGCAGAGACTGGCAAACGGCTCAAATGTAAACACACACACACACACACACACACAAGCACGCACGCTCCAAAACAGGCCCACAATGTATGCGCACACAGCGGTCTTAAAGGGCTCTCAAAGAGCACATTCTGTTTCCCTTTTTTTTCTTCTCATTGTGCCCCAGTGTGTTTGTTCGAGGGGCATGGTGTCATGAAGATAAGGACAACAATTCGCAGGGAACCGCGAGTGGCTGAGAACAGTTTACGAGAGCGTTTCTGAAATGCGTATGCCATATTTCGATAAGAGGCATTGTATATTATTTGGATTGTTCGTGATAAACATGTGTCCATGGAGCGGTTTCAGCTCATGGCAGCTTGCAAAGAGAAATACTGCATGCCAAACTCTCTTTTCTTTTCTTTTTTTGGTTAATTAGCCACTGGATCATTACAAGCTACTAAAGCTGCAGGTGAGCTGCAGAATGCAGTTCTGTTGTTCAAATACAAAACAGAAAAAAAGAAGTCAGTCCTAAAAGATATGGATCTGAGCAGATAGGATTGTTGAACATCAGGTGGCAGTTCCCCCAAATTAAGTCCAACAAAAAGTTGGACAGGGTTTTTTTTTTTTTTCTTTTTTTGAGATGGTCATGTCGTACTTTTAAATAGTTCCTTCTCACATCTAAATCATTAAATTATGGCCTATTTAAAATGGAACTGGAATGTTTTGGTCTGAATTCCTTGTTATTGTAGCCCAGCAGGCCCCTCGTTGTATCCCGTGCTGCGTTTGAGAGCCATTTTGGTGCCATCTCTGTAAATGCCACAGAAACTCTCACTCCAGCCCCTGCTGAGAAGTCAGACAGTAGATATATGATTATTTAGTGGCGCTAAAATTTTATTCCCAAGTTAAGTAAGAGATGCCGGCAGTATTTTAATGCGTGTTCATTCATTTCGCTGTCCTCAATGACACCTCAATCAGACAAAGTCTTTTGGCGAATCCTTCTCGATACTGGCGGTTCTTACTGAAGCATTTATCCTTGAAGTGCTTCGTGAAAACAAGGAGGATTTTCCCCCCCTGATGTGGGTAGATTTCTAAGAAAAATGAAGTGAGCCTGGCACTTCAAAGAGCTTCTGACCTCTGATGTTTGCATCAACAACCAAACACTTTGACCCGTAGCTTCAGCATCCTTGAACTTGGACCACAAAATGGCTGTGAAACATAAAAACGTGGGATTCGCAATGTTTGTTAGCTAGAAGTCCATGACCCTGGTTAGTAACACTACAGAAAATACTGTGACGTAATAGTTCAAAAAGCATAATAACAGGGAATAGAGAAAAATATGATGCAAACAGAAAAAGAAGATATAATGTTTCTGCACTCCTAAAGACTAACCACACGATAAATTGTATTCAAAAGTTAAAGAAGTGGGTTTTGCATATGTTGCCATTGATTGGTACATTTTTATATTTTGAACCTTCTTAATATTTACATTTCAAATTTACATGCATAGATTTACATAAAAGTTTATGTCAGAACTATGTTTTGGAGCGCTTTCGAGAGTTTTGCTTCATTTTTTCTTCGGTTTTTATAGAGAGAAATATGCGTTTTGAGGGCTCCATCATCACTGTTGCTCTTTAGCCTGCTACGTTTTTTCTCCCTTCCATTAAAACCCCAGATCCAGACGATCACCAGACGAGCTGTCATATTTCCAACCTCTGGAATGTCTGAAAGCCTCCTTCTGATTTCACACGTTACCGGGAGCAACAGTAAAAAAGAAAAAAAAAAAACGTGGCCAAGCTTATTTATGACAACCTGGCTTCTGCTCAAACAAACCATAAAAGTCCAGATTGATTAGGATTGTTTTTTAAGACATTTACACAAGCCTTAAAACAAACTGCTAGTGACCCCAAGATACCACTCGTTGTTTTGGTTCTCCTAACCTTGAGCGTTGGAGATTTTTTTCTTTTCTTTACCATTTTTGCCATCCTTGTCACTGTGCATGGTGCCAAAATAAATCTCGGTGACCCTCACGCTTCTCTGCATCTGCAAAATTCAAAATACTCTGAACATCATTTGCGATTATCAGAAAAGCACACATGACGCCACGATGATTCGTTGATTTTGGCTCATTTTTCAGGTTTCTATTAGTGCTTTTCTTGGCCGAACCCCAGAACTGAAAGAGATTGGACTATTTTTATTATGACTCGGCAACATTAATGTTTGTTGACAAGCGATTCACGACCAGGACTAGCAGTGTCATTCAGAGACACGCCACTTTAAGCATCCAGAGATTCGAATTGGTTCAGGTGTCTTAATATAAACAATGCTTTCCACAATTTTTGTTTGTTTTCTTTTTCCTCAAACAAAAAGCTCCCCGAAACCTTCCCAAAAGTCCCTCAGGCTTTGTGCAGTCTGTTAATCTTAGACGACTTTTTAAGATGACAGTGTCCGGACACAAGATCATACACGCTTCAAGAGATAAGGACTGTAAAGCAAGGGAGAAGGAAAGTACCTGACATTGATCTATGATCAGGTAGATAGAGGGGATGTTGTCAGGAGTGCTGCGAGGGACGCAGAGCAAGTCAGCGCAGGACAGAGGCTGTGATCTTGAAACTGTTGCAGTCCTGAAGGAGAAAGAAAAATGACGCGTCGGGTTTTAAGCAAAGTCAAATCTGACCGTGTCCATGCCTGAGACCATGATAAAGAGACCGTATTGGCTGGTACAACGCTCTCTTTGACTGCTCCCAACACAAATGGTGTATCTACTAAGAGAAGCTTCAACACTATTCATCAAATGTCATGATGTGCAAACCAAAGACCAAAGTTTCTGAAGGACCACATCCATTTCTTCCAGAAAGTTTTTTCTGGAAGCATTCTCCACACATGATTTACTGGAACAGCTCTGAAATGTGTTACAGATACAGTAGATTAATCAAAGAGTCATATAAAAACTAAAAGTAAAAATGCCAGCATTAGCTTAGCACCTTATCAAGCTGCCAAACACAAGGTCGTTGCATATGGTAGCTGTATTTGTTTTATCTGTAGAAACAAAAATTCTGCTTGGACAAAGAATCTGACTGACTTCATCATATGCCTACTTTAAGTGACTTGGATAAATAACTAAGACAGAAAAAGTTCTGACGTGTACATTGGTCATTTCAAAACTTTATTTTTGTTTATTTTTATATAATTTCTTAAAATTCTCTTAAAACGGCCGAATTGGTTTCGTTTGATTATGTGTAGAAATGTCATATCACAAACACAAATCAGTTTCTATCCACCCTTGAATCATTTCGTACTGCATTATATTATATTGCTGGGCAAATACACATTTAACTAATATTTCTGTATGCAGAAAAACAAACTCTCACAAAAAAATGGACTCATTTCACTGTTTTGCTCTAACATCACAGGATACTGTTCTGACGCACTGACTAGTGCAATTGCTCTCACTACCAATTAAAACTATAGGTTGATACTTTCAGCAAGCACAAATCAGCTAAGTGGGTAATTTTGAGGTAGAGAATATCTGTAAATAGCGGAAGATGTTCATATTTTACGGACACTCAAATGTAACTTCACACAGATAACAGGAAAAAAACTCATCCTCTGTATGTTATTAAAATGTGTGTGTGTTAAGTTCTCTGTTTTATAGCTAAAATGTTTAAAATGTCTGCCGATTTGGGGGAAAGTACTGTAAAAATGATTTGTGAATTATAATGCAAGGTCATCAAAATAATACATTAATAAACATTTAAAACCAACCCTCTCAAATTGTTTTGTCAGTTGCATTTTGTTTGATGTCCTCTGACAACAATCCAGTTCGTTTATGATGGTAATTTGTCCCACGAATAATTCCAGTTTGGGATCCCAACTACTCCAAAAAGCTTCAGTTTCTCAAGATCTACAATTCCCAGAGCACCCAAGGAAACATGTGACTCTGACATCTTGAAGCAAGTGAATTATTCGTTTCTCACAGCTGGAATATTTCAAGGTAATTGAGTCAATGTATCGGCAAAAGAGGAAGGCAACGGCCAAAGACTTTGGATGTTTAATTTGTTTCGTACATAGACTTTTACGTTTGTTTACTGGCGTTGTGGGAGGCCTCTTTAGACGTTTAAAAAAAGTTAGCTGAGAAGAAACTTATTCCACATTTTTTCTGACAAAAGTATCCAACGTTTTTTGTTTGGTTTGGTTTTTGTTATTGATCTTATAACATCAGCTCTGGAGAGACACAAGGTCAATTTTATGTAATTGACGCCTGCTGCTTCCCCCCAGATGACCCATTTGCTGTGTGTGTGTGTGTGTGTGTGTGTGTGTGTGTGTGTGTGTGTGTGTGTGTGTGTGTGTGTGTGTGTGTGTGTGTGTGCGTGTGCGTGCGTGTGTTTGTGTGTGTGTGTGTGTGCAGAGTGTGTGATTTTTTTGTGTAAAAAAAAATTCAAATAGGCCATGTGTTTCACTGCATCATGCAGGAGCTGCATTTCTCCCACAAAAATCACATTCTGGCCTGTGTCAGTCTTTTGCCTTCAGGGGTAAAAACAAAAAAAAAACCTGGGAACCCAAAAACACTCGTGAAAAGAAAAAGCAACATATGTCACTTTTAAATCACTTTACCCAAATATTATAGCAAATAGGATGATTTATTTTTTTTATTTGTAACAGACGTGATATTTTTTTATTTAGTTTTTGCTATTTCAGTGATAAAGCATTTAGTTGTAGGGGTCACTAATTTGACCCCCAATCAGCTTGCATTTCTTTTTTTATCTGTTCCACCTCCTCTCCCCACATAATTATCATACAGCATCACATTTGTTGCAATCCCTCTCGAGTGCCCTGCCTTAAATTAGACCTTTCACACATAAGCTCTCTAAGCATCAAAAGACCACTTGAGGCTTGAGGGAAAAGAGCGAGAGTTCATTCAAAGAAGGATCGCTGTAAAGTACAGGGCATTAACAAACAAACGCCATCAAACCAATGACCCATTAAAAAGGAAAATTGCACAAAATTCCCCCCTCTAAGGTCATAGGCTCATTAGTTTTTTCTTCTGGTTTTCTTTTGGGGGGAGGAGGTTGCGGGGGGAACGCCTTAAGGAAAACGATGGTGCTTTGATGGTTACTTGTTTCAGCCAGCGAGGCGCTGGAGGTCAGAACGGGGGAGACGGAGGGGCTGAAACACCTGCTTAATAACAACATGGATGTGCGCCTGAACCGTTGTGTCTAAAGTGCCAGCGAGGCGCAGCAGCATTTACGGGAATGAAGCGACTTGCTTTAAAGGGAAACAGAAACACAGCGTGTTCTTTGATGGTAATGGGAGATTTCTGTGAGCTTTTGTTGCAGGCCAGATGGTCGCGACAACACGAGCGCCTATCTAGACGCGATAAGGCTCTGCTCTGGTGAAACAGGGCCATATTCTTCTTTTTGTTATCTCCCCACAGAAGTTTTCTAGTCTTAACTGAGCTGTCGGCATCCCAGAGGAATCAAAAGTGGTTTGGCTTTTGATTCCATCGCACGTAATGTCTCCTTTGGCTTCTGTGCTGCTGCACATCTGCAGAGGCAGAATATAAGAACAGATTCAAGATGGCAGAAGTTTACTCCAAACCTGCTAAATGTCCCTTTTCCCGTCTTTACGATGGAGTGGTGAAAGTGCCCAGTCTGTGTCCTGTGACCTTCACTGTGGACTGCGCTCAAATGTCCCACCACATATGTCCGTGTGGAAGAAAGATTTGCAGAGAGCAGCAGAGCCACGAGTTGTTAGAAAATAATTATATTCAGAGAAAGGTTTTAATCTCATGAATTAGGACAACGCCCTTTTCTGTAAGAGTCAAACTCAAAAGGATTATTTGAAACAACACTGACAAGACTAATAAAGAAACAAGCCATATCAAAACAGAGAATAGACATCTGAATGTTAGCCTTACAGTCACCAAGACTCTTATTAAACATTTAAGAAGTGAATTAACAAACGGTCAGAAAAGTCAAGAATGCTAAATATAAACAGATGGAATAAAACAGAGCAAATCAAACAGATATTTGAAAAACAAATAACATAATCAACAGTAGTTTTATTTTTATGTGTGACATATTTTTTTTTTATTTAACCAGGTGGGATGGGGGGAAATAAAGCTGATTCTGTAATAATTATCAAATCCACTGTAAGCCTATAATAGCACATCCACAAAACAATACTCTATGAGCTAGTGGGAGATCCCTCTGGGGAACAAGAAGACAATAATCATAATGGCTCCCAGGCTTTGTGGGAAATATTGTAGAGAAAGCACGGCTGATTACAGTAATTTTCATAATTGCTTGAATAGTTCTCCTTTGAGTCAAAAATAGATAAATCAGTATGTTAGGCAGATAAAGATGTGTGTTATTTCAATACCATCGTGGCTAAACAAATCCTGTCGGAAAACGCGTTACTTTTTTATGATAAAGTACACAATATTAAATAAATGCCATCATATTCGGAACACTAATGGAGGTTATGTCTTTTCTGCAGTAATAAGTGTTTAATTAATACTGACTCTTGTGGGGTATCTATTGCAACTTTTACTTAAAAATCTTTTTTTCGGGGTTAATGAAAGGCTTTCGTTGATATGGCGTGCTTATGGGAAAATGCGGTTGCTATGAATTATTGCAGAAGAAATGTGCGTTACACAGCCTTTCCTTTCAATAAAAAACCTTGAAAATCTTCTGATTTTATAAAATAACCAGTTATCTTACTGCATTAAGAGGCTAAAATTGTGTCACAAAAAAGTGACAAATTGTCACTCATTTGTAAAACTAACTGAGTTGAACATTAAAACATAATCATACAGGAACAAATAGGCACTTTGGGTTATTTAAAAGGATGCTATGGCTCTGAAGTACAAATCCATCCACCTCTTTCAGGTATAAATATTGGTTCAGGTGGCTTTTTTTACTGCCTCCACAAATTAGTCTGACAGAGTCGAAGAGAAAGCAAGCCCTGCCACCAACTAAAGTAATTAACTCACTACTTTTAAGGCCTGTTTGATTACTGCCGCGCATAAATGCACTTTCGTTAACATCCTTTGGGTCCATAGAGCAGCTGGGACGCCGTTAACTGAATAATGTCAGAGTTCTGCCATGTTGGACTTGTCTCAAACTACAAGGTCTTTCGTTGTGGCTGGAGGAGAAAAAGAAGAAAAAACCCACTTTTTAACCATGCATTGTTGCTTTCTCATATTTTTTTGTCTATGGATCTAGTCTTTGCAGATCCTAAGCGCAACAAAGATGGTGTTAATAAATTTTTCATGTACTCCACAATAACTTCTCCAAGATCCCAAGAGAGTTTTAAAATGAACTCACCAGACAGCTCTTTCTGGAAATGGATCCAATTTGAGATCCAGGAAACAGTGTTTTATAACAGGTCAATACCAAATGAGATCACTGAGAGGAAATGTCATCACAACCAGCTCCTGATTTTCATTTTAATGGAGGTTGTTTGGCGGGAAAGAAAAGAAGGGTGTAAGTGATGGTCTTTGCAGTTTTTCTGTTTCTTTCCCCTCACATCAATCGAAGCATTGGCTTCTGCAACCCACCTGTTCACTGCATGGGATCTGAAAATACAGTGAGTCGACTTCGAAGGGAGAAAGGAAAAAATCCTGCTGATAGGCAAAACACAGTTCAAAACCTCTGTAGCTAGAAGGTAGAAAAAAATACAATGCAAGCATGATGCATGTTTGCTGTAAGCAGGAACTTATGTGAAGAACAGCAGGGGTTCATTGATCAATTTGTTTGGGAACGATACGTAGTAAGCGCAAAACAATCTGACATTGTCTCTGTTTGGTGGTAGACAAAAATATTCCCCGACCACACAAGTCCTGTTTCTGATGCATAGAGATCCATTCAGTAAAGCCGATTATTCAAAAGTTTCGTTCAAGAACTTCACAAAAAGCGAAACATTTATTTTTCTATTAAATCCGAAAATTTTCCGCTTATGTTTACTGAAAATCTGATATTTAAATGTAGGATATTACAGCAGCTATTTTTAAAAACCGTTTTAAATGTGGTCTTAAAGAACATCGTGTGTAAATATTGAAGAGACATTGTAAGATATCAGACAGATCGAGTTTAGGCAAAACTTTGTCTTTCAAATGGTCAAGCAGCCTAAGTAAATCACTAAATTAGTTACAAAGTGGCATAAGGACAACGAGGCTAATATTTTAGAGAATCAGAAAACCCTAATTCTCAATCTCAGATAAAATATGTGGACAGATTTGAAAAGGCACACTTGGAAATATATGTATTTTTTTTTTTTTCATTTCAAAGGAAAAAAAACATAATCGTCTCTCAGTCTTCTACTATTTGACATATAGATAATTTAAGTAATCCTAACTGACCAAAACCAGGAAATGTTAAGTTTTATTAGAGTCAGACAGTGATTAGAAAGAGCAAAGGGACTTTTTATGCATCTTATGTAAATATCTGGTTTCGGACTGTATTTTCCAAATTATCTTTTTTGTCATCAACTTTCATGATATGCATCTGCAGACAATGGTCCCTACTCTGGAAAAAAAACCCACAAAAATTTCCAACTCTTTTCAAAAAAGTCAGAAGACATTCCAAAGTCAGAAGAGATAATCACTCTTGCATGCTGTGGATCTTTGTTGGGGTTTTCTTCCCCTCGTCCGGAAGTCTGGAAAATTACCAGAAGATGAAAAGTCTTCAAAACAGATCTAGATGTATTTAAAATGTCGCATTCATGCAAACAAGTTGTCGTTTTTCATTGTTATAACCGATAGTCAAGCTATCTGTCTGCTTTTTAACAAAATTATTCTCATAACTTGCCGATAGTATTTAAAAAAATAGATTAGCTAAATAAAATTAATGGATGGCATTTCTTTGGTTGTTGACTAACAATTGCTTGTGTTTTTCACAATCAGTCAAACTTACATGATTTTCAGAACTAAAATAAACAATGTCTTTTTTGTGAGGGAGGGAACAGCCTCCTGTCAGCCAGTTCACTAACAGTATACAGCAACAGGGTTGCATTGTTACTCTCCATACAATCAGAATCTCTGTGACATCTCATTAAAAGGACTTTAAACCACAGAAACAGTATGTTGGATCATGTTAGGGGTTTTCAAATAGTGTTCAATCTTTTCATACCTTGATATCAGTGACCCATCTATGTGTTTGACAAACTAGATTGCATGTCATATCCTTCCATCCGTTGCTCTACACTTCTGAGATTAGGTCACGATGGCTTACAGGTCCATACTGGAAGCTCAGACGCCCTCTCCACAGCATATCTCTCTAGCTCAATATGGTAATTCCCAAAGCATTCCCTAGGCAGGCAAGTATATATATTGCCTATCCAATGTCTTCTTGACCAGTGTTGGGGCCTCCTCTGAGCAGGATGTTCCCAGAAAGCCTCCACAAAATTTATGCTTCGAGGTGCTGTCAGAAACCTTTCCTGACCTGTTCTCTTCAGGATTGTTGGGAATTCTGTTCCAGTAATCCAAAGCTTTGAGTCTTCGCACACATCAGTATGATTCGCCTTCAAACCACAAATATGAAAGTGCTTCAGGAAAACTGTTGACATGGACATCGATGAACAAAACCATTTCAACCAAGCTTGTTACACACATCTGGAGGAGTCCGACTGTCCGCATTCATCTCTAATCTCAGCCTTTTCATAACCTTGCAGATCGTACCAATGCAGTATCAGCATTTCCCAACACATGGCTCTGATGTTAGGCATGGTCTTTTCTACAGGCACACACTTAACATATTTGGCACTCCATGGCCTGTGACGTCCACTATCTTTAGGCACGTTGAGGCATTCTTTATCTCGCATGTTTTACCCTCTTAGCGTATGGCTTTGACTTAGGAATGCACTCCAAGTTCACCCTAAGGCCTCAAGATCTAAAGTGCTGTCAGAAACTACACTCGTTTAACGTGTTCTAACGTTGTCAACTGATGAGTGAAAATTGATGAGAAGCACCACTGTGTTGATTGCTCTCCAAATGTATACATAGAAAGTTGAATGCGCTACTTGGCTTCTGCTAAAACGGCGCCTAACGCGATGCAGATAAGGGCTCCTTACCAATACATGTTGCTTATACATTGCTCATAAATGGAGGAAAGAAAAATGTAGAAAGAAACTTAAAAATTCACAAAGTGACTTGTCTCGTGTCTGTGTATTACTAGATTGCACGTTGGCTCCCTTCGCTTAACATTTAGATGAATTTATTCTATAGAGATTACGCTCCACTTTTCCATGCAACAATCCGCTAATTGTAAGACTGAACATAAGAAGCGTCTCACAAGCCGAATCAAACGATAGACCTCGGGAGAAGTGTGTGCAAGACAACAAAGATCTATGAGCTCCGGCAGAGGAACAGGAGGAGTCTGTGCCGGCCAATACCGGCGGACCGCAGGGAGCAGCATCTGACGCAAACCAGGAAGCCACCTGATGTGAGAGGGGTCAGATAAATGCAACACAACCAACGGTCACACGGGACAGGTGCTTCCTTAATGATACACACCACACTCGCACACACATGCACTTCACAAACAAGCACATGCACCAGGATGCTATAATAGGCCTCTTGCTCATCTCCTCCCTAGGATGTGTCAGAGGCTTTCCCAGACATCCAGCCCGCGCACATGCACACATGGGTCCTCAGACAGCAGGGCCAGGGTGTAGGGGAGGGGGTGCGGGGTAAGGTGGACGGAGGACAGGGCACGCACGCAGACAAGCCCGACAACAGGCAGGAAACTCTAGAGAGCGGCCGCTGCTATTTTCTCCCCTATTTCCAGTCTCGGTTTCCACTTTCGTCAGCGCAGGTAAGACGTGAAATGTTTGCGGACGAGACCCCCCTTCACCCCCCACAAAAAAAGTAAACAGGAGCACAGTGGAAAAAGTCAAATAAACCTGGATTAAACTAAAAGGAAGCCAAGCACAAACATAGGAATGTCTGTGTTTTACGTACGAAAGGGATTAAGATGGGTCATCCATCCGATCCTGTTTCCTCCTTCAGCAGTCTACAGGAAAGCATTTATCGAATACACAGTTTGGGAATACTGCCAGAATGCCCTGTACCACCTCCACACAGTGACTGACATGCGATAAGGTGGTGAGGAAAAGGGGGTGGGGGGAGTTTGTGAAGTGTCCATACGTGCAGATTTAACGCCGAAGGAAAACAATGGGACTATCAAAGCTCTTGAGGGGTCCTGAGAAGGGGACCGCTGGGGTTAGCGGTGGAAGTGGAGTGGGAAGGGGATAACCTGGTGCACATTGTGCGAATCTGGACTGCCTTCTAAAGAATCACTGCAAGACACACATTTGGAACTTATTAAAGCCCCAAGCTTAGGAGGGCTGCAACCAAAGACGAGGGACTCCTCGTTCCGATCTAAAACTGGGCCAGGCGTCTTCCTGCCTTCCGCGAAGCTTTGTGGAAATCTGGAAAAAAAAAAAAGCTGCCGCAATTTACAGAGTCACAGGAAATAAAGGTTTCTGTAAATATGATAACAGAACTGCATCCTTTCTGTCTGTGTCATCCTATCCACTTTAATAGTAGCTGTCTGTGTACATAAATAGGACTCTATCATTTAGTGCTGGGACGCGGTAATGTTTCAGAGACATGATTAAAGCCACCAACGGGCTTTCTATTCAGGAACTATTTAAGTGAACTGGAGCAAAATGGGTTTGGTCACATTTGAAATTCCACGCTTAAAAAAGATAAAGGGCCTCGCAAAACTGTTCTTTTTCTGTTTATATTCAGCCATATTGGAACCACAGACTTTAATTTAGTTGGATTTTATGTGACAGACAACAAAAAATAGTGCACAGTTAGGAGGTGGAAACAAAAGGAAAATAGTTTTCACAAATATTTGCAAATGAATATCACAAATGGAAAAGCACAATTTGTGTCAAGTTCCCTTTAATTCAGTATCTATTAGTCAATGCTGCAACTACTACTGCTTTTTAGGTTTGTCTCAGTCAGCTTCTTCTTGACACAGACTCAATTTTAGATGAATGAAAATGCTTTCATCAAAACAATTTTGTTGTTTCTCTCTCTGCTTAAAATTATGTTTTGTTTTGTTTTTTCTTTGTCTTTAGTCTTTTCAAGAATCCAGTAGATTTGTGTACATAATTGCCCCGGTCTTAGCTCCATCTCCCTATCAACTCTGATCGGCCTCCCTGACTCTGATGACAGAAAACATCCCAACATCATTATGCTGCCACCATCTTGTTTCACCACAGAGACAGTGTATTCAGGGTGTTGTGTAGTGACAGCTTGGCATTTTGGTCTCACATCTGGCAAAGCTTAAACGAGACTTTGTTTTGCTTTCTTTCAACGGTGCTGAACTTGTCGAGTACACAACTGATAGTCTCCCACCTCATCTGCGTGTCTCTGCAGGCTAACATGGTCCCGTCATTTTCTTTCCATTGTACAACTACAGGCTTCTTTGTGTTGGTCAAAGACATGAAATCTTAAAAAGTTATGTAGGCATGACAAACAGTAAAAAAGGTGAAAAGTGTCTGAATACTCTTTGTAAGCACTATTACTATTGTTTTATTACACGTCATCGTTGCAGAGTCAACCTGCCTATCGCCACTGGTCAATAGTCGATAGGTAGGTACCTTACATCCTGGACATTTTGCCAGGTCAATACAAACACACACTCTCTTCTACTGGCAATTTAGTGAAACCAAATAACCTAACAGAACCATGACAGAACCCACACATGCACAGGGAGAACCTGCTGGCATATGAACCTGGAACCTTTGTTCTAAAAGATAAGATACTAACACCCTGTAAGTGCACATTTAGGTTATGCATAGATAGTTTATGGGCCAGTGGGTTGCAAAAAACGTGTAATTACTAAAGCAACAGCTATCATTTTATATGACAACATTTCACAACAAAACAGATTATGCTGATATGGCAGCAGGCGGGTTCTCTGTAGGGTCAAGCCCACTTGGAGTGATATAATGTCAGTCGGCTGTTTGTTTGAGCCACCGTCAGTGGGGCACAGTGGGATCTTTTTTTTTTTCTCCCTTATGTTTTCTTTCAATGGCCCATAAACAGTCTGGATAAACCAGAGTAAAAAAAAAAAACAAGGCCCCTTCCTCCTCCTCTTTATTTCATTTCTCTCACTCTCTCTGTGCGCTTACGCCGCTTGCCTGCCTTGCCAAACCCCGTACCCACAAACACCCTGGGATTGTTTTGAGCTGTCTGGTGGAGGAAGGAAAGCAGTGTGAGAAAGTGGCTGTTTTTTTGGAGCGGACAGGAATTGGCCTCACGGCGCACGGTTCCTCTCCGCGCAGCGGGAACAATGCCGTGGCGTCACACCCCTGCGCTGACCCTCGCTGTTTCACATGGAAAAATGTTCCCAGAATTCCGCTCCCAGGCTTGGAGGTATAAGGCCGACACCAGGGAGAGAGAGAGAAACAGAGAGAGAGACGGGGGGGAGGGGGGGGATGTCAGGGAAGGTAAGTGTGCAGGAAATCTTTGCTACCAGAAGCATTTGTAGCCATGGCGACATAAGCTGACTCCTGAATCTGATTTGTTGGATTGCAAGGAAGAAGGCGGGGCCACAGATTCACGCAGACAGGCCCATCAACAGCCAGATATTAGAGATGCACTCACTGGGTCAGGTGAACAGAGTTGAGTTGCATCGTCACGGTCCTGACGTCTAAAGTGGCGCACAAATATTTTCTGCCTTCCTTAAGTCGTCTGACTGAGCTGCAAAAGGATAATTCAACAGATAACATTTAAATAAATTTTATTTTAACTGCTGGTTTGAAGCAAATTAGAAATATTTGTAGGCATTAATTCATCTGTAATGTTCCACCCGCCTTGTGGTGTTTAAGGGTGACAGGTTTTCAGCAGTACATCTTACTTTTCACTCTCTTCATGTTAATTAACAGCCCAGTTCACATTATCTGTGGCGTACCAGGAAATTTTAGTCAATGTTTACACCTTGATGGTTTGCGGGTTGTTCTGTAACATTAGAACATTTGCAGAAACAATTTTTTTTCATCAGTGGTGACAGTTTGGATGAGATGGTTGAAACATGGCCACTGTAGGGTCAGTCAACAGGAAAGGGATCCTAAATGGTTCCTTTCAATTTTCGATCTTTCTCTGATGTTAATACCGAGCACAAGTTAACTTTTAGTATCGACTGTTTTGCCATTCTCAACCAGGTGGATGTTTACCACCCTGTTATTTCTTGCTCACCCGTTATAAAATGATCTTGCTCGAGGCCGTGTGTGTTCCTGTTGAAAAGCAGAACGGCAGTAGAGGTCCTCGAGTTTTGTAGCTTTGCTAATTAAATTTGCTGCAATATGACAAAAAGCATTCACTGCTAGACGCAACTGCAAGGCTTATTTATTTGGAAAAGCAAAATCGACAATGTTCGCTCATTAAAAAGGTGCACTCAAGTGTTCATTTAAAAATATTTCTTGGCCAATGTTGAGGCAAACTGCATTCTTTTCAGAGTAAAATGATCTCTTTCCTTCCTGCACTGCACCTCAGGAGAGTTTAAATATCTGACAACATGTCCAGGGGGTATAGTTAAGGCTCTTTGTTTTAGAAATAATGGAAGCCTTTGCTTGCCTTAAAGGTATTGTTTCCTTATCTTTCTGTGAGTCAGTTAAATATTAAATCTAATTGCAGGAAATCTGAGGTGGAGAAAATGCGCCTGAGGTTTCAATTTAGTCCGCCAGTGAAAGTATTCAGACAACAATTAATTTAGGGCAGCCACACAACTATGCAACGGTGGAGTTTTATTGGCTTTCGCCTGTGAAAATGTATCTCGTGCACAGCTTGGCTCACACACCTACGGTTTTATATGTCCTTGTGAAGCTGGAGTGTTTTCCATCCTCTGTTGTGTATTACATTGACACGGAAAAATATCAGTTGGCTGAGTAAGCGCTTGACAGGTCAGTTTATAGTGAATCAAAAAATATGTCTGTGTGTTTATTTTCCAATAGCGAATGTGACCAAAACATCAGCCTCTACCAGTTTGGCGCCCTTCATCTGAAAGTCACGCTTCAGAGGCCGACAACGAAACATGCTGTGTGAGACAATATGGGTGATAGTGGTGGAACTGTAGGTATTTTATGAAGGACTGGGTGTTGTGGGTTGTTGATCGTTGAATCTCAACGTTTTAGGTTGACTGAAAAGATCGGTTTTGCCAATCACTTTATGAAAATATAGCTAATGCAATTCAACACCTAAATAAAACCGTGCGATGAACTAATAAATTGAGAAGAATGAGGAAGCTACGTTCCATATGGAAATGAGAGAACGTTAAAGAAAGCCAGGAGGGGAATGGAAACTTTGTGGTTGATTCAACGTCATGTACAATGTCTAATGCAGTCATACCAAAAAGTTGATTATATGAAAAAAAAATCCGCAAAACAGCCACATGAAGTTATCCCAAAAATTTCAATATTAACGATGTCAGCCCCTCTTCTTCGCTGTAATGCATATTTGTTATCCAGGCAAAATTCACACAGGAAATTCATTCAAAACTTGTTTAAAAGTGTCGGATTCTCTGAAAATGACACGGGGGAAACACCTGGGGAGGTTCCACAGGAGCAGGCGTCACATGAGAGGAGCTGGCTTCACCATCAAGCCTCAGCATGTTCACTTCAGTGATTTCCAATCTAGAGGAGTTAGAGACACCGCCATTCGGTTCAATTAACTCATTTTTCCAACGACTCAGCAACAGATAAGCACCAAAAAGACATATTTAAACTCTTTACTTTGGGTGCATGTGAAGCCATCTAATGGTCGGCTACACTTCCATAATTAATTGATAGTCAAACAGGAAGTGTCTTGCCCAAGGATACAACAACAGAGGTGGGTGGAAAGGGGATTGAACCAACAGCCCACTGATTGTGGGGTTGAGCTTCTAGCACCGCCTAAAGTATCAATTCCAAAAAGTCGCCAGTTCCTTTGATTTTGCAGATAACCTGAGGGTGGTTACAATGGTAGCACAGGCGATCTAGCAAAAACAAGTAGTAATATATTTTCCTCATAAATATTTTTCTAAATTTGTCAGTTTGGGACAAAAAGTGGGACATTCACTGTAATGCTTTTTATACATCTTAAACAAAAGTGCTAATAAATAAAGGTTAATTATAATTGATGCACAAAGGATAATGTCCATTTGTGATAAACATAGAGAATAAAACCTGCATATTTCTGCAGTTAATATGCCTTTCCTTTCATACATAGGAGTGTTTTCTTTAAAAAAAAAAGTCTTACAGTTTACTTGAAAAGGTCAGAGGTTACAAGATGTCTTTACACTCCTCATAAAAATAGCTTACCTTGGACCACGTATCCCCCCACACAGACCCCCGCCACCCCGAAAAAATAGTGATGTCCGTGAAGATCTCGGGGCCAGGATGAGGGCAATAAACAGGAAGTGTTCCAGCAGCGAGCTGCATCCCATAATAATCCCTGCAAAAAACATACACAAGCAATCACAAAAGGCCGCAAGACGTGACAGAAAACAGACAAGCCATCGCCAAATACGAATTTACACAAACTTACAGCGGGCCTAAAAGCAAAGCAGAAGAGGAACATAAACAAAATCACGTTTTCATGCGGCGAGCCTGAATGCACTGATCTACAAAATCAAGATAAAATCCAAACAATCCAGAAAAACAGAGAAACAGACATGCAGAAGCAACACGAGATGTGTGCAGTGCCGGATAAGCAAAAGCTAGTGTGAAAAACAACGTTGAAAGCATTGTAAGCCAAAATCACATATTTCATGTGAAAACGAACACAAAGAAAAACATCACTTTGAAGTGGATAGAAACTGGGATACGTTTGTATAAGCCGCACTTTACTCACTATGTCTACTGAATCAAAAACCAGTGCAACAACTGCCTTTGTGGGGTCACCAAATATGGAACAACATCTACATTTGTACAATTAAAACAGGGGTGTTCAAAGTGAGTCCTCAAGGGATGGTGTTTCTGGTTCAACACACCTGAATCAAATGGACACTGGGAGCTGCTTAAAGTCTTAGAGGTCTGTGCGGCCGTTGTGGTAGACCGTCTTTCTTCATGTTGTTGATTACAGCCACCTGAGGAAAAAACCATCTGCAATCAATTTCTTCCACAGATTAAGATGCAAGATGAATAATCTTGCAATCCTACAGCTTTAATTGAAAAAAAAAAACATGATTGCAGCTACCAGTCGTTGGCTGATCTGTGCTTCTGACACATTTCACCGGAGCAGGCATTTGTCTGGAGCGCCCTCAGCGTTCCAGTACAGCTGCTAACTCTGCTCCCCTCCCGTCTTCGACTGCCGACCGCAGCAACAGAAGGAGGGCGAACTTGAAACGCCACCTCAGAGACTGTACTTCACACCTATTCCTCCACCGCCTGACACACAATGACTCTTGCACGCACACACACTTGCCTGTCTCGCTGTTTTCGCACACAACCACACAGCTGCCTGGATGCTTAAGATAAGGAGCAGGAGCTGTGAGAAGAGGAGTGGGGAGGTAGGTGGTGTGGGTGTGTAGTTGCTGAGATGAAGCATGTGTGCATGTGTGTGTGCATGTGTGTCGGCGTGTTTTGCTTTTATTTGTTGGAGGAGGGAGCTGCTCCACAGGACGTCCTGAGGATCCGGCTGTACATCAGCACATATACGTCGCTGATCAGACCCGTCTTATATTAAAGCACACGTTAAATATCAGTGACGTTGGGTGGGACACGTACAATGGTGGACGCTCTAAGAATTGTCACTGGCTCGAAAACCAGTCACCGCAGTCTGACCAAGTCAAAGGGCCCAAAGATTCTGTGAGCAGCAGG
Source organism: Micropoecilia bifurca (assembly GCA_903067075.1). Classification (NCBI taxonomy): domain Eukaryota; kingdom Metazoa; phylum Chordata; class Actinopteri; order Cyprinodontiformes; family Poeciliidae; genus Micropoecilia; species Micropoecilia bifurca. The sequence continues at coordinate 18,892 of CAEGAF010108427.1, read as the reverse complement.
AGTCTATTGAAGGTACTGGCTTTTCATTTCCCTAACAACAGCTAGATAGGAAAAGAAGCAAGGTCTTCTCAGCACTGATTTTCCTCCTGGGTGTGTGTGTGTGTGTGTGTGTGTGTGTGCTTACACGTGTCTGTGTGTGTGTGTGAACGAGGTCTCAGCAGATGCCTTCCTAATGGGATGTGTTGCGTACAGGAGGGGGGAGACGGGGGAAGGGGGAGAACAGGGAAACAACAGTGCTACCAAAGGGAAGAGCAGAGGGGGAAAACAAGGGCTCCTCCCAGTCCGAGTATGGGATAAACATGGTCAACACACACATCAACACACACACACACACACACACACACATGGCTTGTTGCGCCTCTTTCAGGCTGATGCAGTTCCTTTTGGACACCTTTGCCTGGAGGATGTTTTCTTTTATGTCATCGCTAACCACGTCCTGTGAAGAAGCCAAGCCTGTTGCAATGCATGAGTTTCGTGCTTAGATTATGTTGATCTCACATCAATCTTCGCGTACGTTCTCCTTTCATCTTGTTTACTGACCTAGTGTGCCCTGTGGTCTTGAGAGCGGTCAGCCAATGGAAGGACTTGGATAACGGTTGGCACATTGCCTAGCTGGAGCAGGTGGAACCAGAAAAGAAGATAAGGAGAACCTGCTGACAGATCTGGGGTTGGACAAAAAGAAATGATTCGGAGATTAAGGTTCTAGTTTTATTTATTTATTTGATTGAGGGGGACACAGCTGTTTAACACAAGACCCCAGTGGGTGTGGGTGTCTCTCTTTGTGTGGGATTAGAGTAGGCGAGTCGGCACTAGTGCCAGGGCTCCTGTTCGACATCGTGGAAAATCCTCCTCTGTGGTTTCCTGTGGGTCTCCACTATCAGGCCTCGTGGATAAACCAGCTTTTCCCCCCTACTTCCTGGCTCGTTTCCTCCCCTTCCACTCCACTTCCCCTCCCACACTCTTCTCAATCACATGAATCACTGCTGCCATGTAGGGGGCGACAGGCAAGGGGGAACTATACCACTCTCCTAAATCACATTTAGTCACACCGTTCGGTACTTTTCACTCTGCAGTAAGTTCATTTCGTCTGTTTTGTACCGGCGCCGGTTGGTCACATGCATCAATTGTCGTATGAAACCCTGACAGTCTGCTTTACATAGTGTATGACTTAAGACAAATGTTGAGTCACTTCAAGATGAGGTCATCCATTCCCTTTCAAATCGGTGAGGATGTAGCTAGTTCCAGTCGACCTCTTTGGCAAGCTCATGTACACTCCCTTCCAAAAGTATTTACAACATAATATTTTTCAATACCATTTAATGTCATTATTACAATTTTCAATTTTCATGGGATTTTATTTCATAGGCAAACACAAATGACTACATGATGATTGTGAAGCCAGAGGTTAAGGATACATGTCTTTGATCATGTTTTACAAAATGGAAATCTGAAATGTGCTGCATTTGTATTCAACCCCCCCTTTACTCTGACACCCTAAATAAAATTCCAATTTTAAAGATCTCAAGAGAGATGTGTGATTTAATCTCCGCATAAATACTCTCACAGCGGTTTTCCTCAAGAGCAACAGTGAAGCAAACACCATCATGAAGACCAAGGAGTAGAACCGACAAGTCGAGGAGGAAGTTCTGGGGAAGTTTGAAAATGAAAAGATTGTTACCTGATTTAAAACCTAGCAAAAATATGACCCTTCTGCTGAACTGATAAACTGGAAAAAGGAGTGTTCATCAGAGAAGAGCCTGTTAGTGTGGCACAAAGTGAAAGTCTGGCTGATGTGCGTCTTTGCTGACTCTCAACCGTATCAGCTCGGTAAGGCATACAAAACTGTTTGATGTGAACAACTTTTCCCACCAAGCAATTTACCATGCGACACTGAGTACACGCAAAAATGTACCTTTGCATGCCGCTTTGAAGACAGCAAATGTGTGGTAGAAGCCTAACACCTGCACATCACCTCGAGAACACCATCCCCATGGAGACGTGTGGTCCTGCTGCGTGGCTCCTTGTCTTCAGCACCAACACGGATGCTCATCTAAGTTGACGGACTGCAGAACAACATCCCTGAACATGAGCCTGGAGAAACAGTAGAGCGGCTTAGATGAAAGCGTAAATGTTAGAATTGTTGAATCAAAAAGATGTCAGTCTAGCTGGAAATCTGAGGAAAGAAATAAAAATCAATCATCGACTCTTTCTGTCCAGTCTGAATCAGCATGAGCTGCTTTGCAAAATAACATCGACAAATGTTTCTGTTTGTATGTGTAGCTGAAGAGAAGGTAAAGTTCTGCAAAGTTTTAACTCAATGCTAACACAGCTCACATTCTGACATTGTGTGACATTAATTGTTAAATGCTTGGAAAGCATTTAACAACTTGCAATAACGTGCTAACAACTTGCAATAACGTGCTAAGTAAAAGTTAGAATTTTTGACTTTTACATAACAAACTGAGGAAAACTTTAAGATGTATGCAGTTCGGATGCAAAGCCGATGTGGCATTTTGCAGGAGAGATGTTTTAAAGATTTTGACTGTTTCAAAGACGTGGTATCATATGAGACAATGCTTCAGGGTTTTAATCCTTTTATCAGTGGCTAAATGACTCACGGGAACCTGTGCTTGTTACTAAGGTAACATCAACAAACACGGACCTGATGAAGACGATGAGGGCTGAAAGGTGACTTCTGGTAAGTGAATACATTTGACTACGGTAAATTACGTAGTGAGTGAGTTTCGAATATTTTTCATAATTTCAGATGATTCGAGAGTTTGAAAGTAAAAAAAAGAAGAGTCATTCCATTAAGGTGTGTGTTCAAAAGTGTCACTGTGAAACGAACAGAAAACGAGGAAATATTAAGGGTGGAGGTTTCAAATTTTCCTAAAGGTGCTGTCTTCTAAAACATGCTCACAATAAATATTTCTACAAGTTTCAGAAAAGTTCGCTGCTGCTCACTGAGAGGACTGATCCATGGCGTGGATCCTCGTGCCTTCCAGGGAAGACAGGGCTGTTGTTCGCTACAGGACGTGACACAAAGCATGTGTGAGGGCCCTGATAGAGAGTCAGAGGCCGATGAGAAAAGGAAAGAAAATAAAGCGAGAGAGGAAAGGGAAGCACTTAGGTGTGCTCGATATCCCATCAGCACCCAGTACCCATCTAGGGCATGGAAAAACACCATCCTTATCATGTACGGGCCTCGTAACTCGGTTTGCCGAGCGCAATTTGGACTGTGAGCTGGAGAGCGGAGATCAAATGTGGACGGATGAAAGCCGGGAAACAATACCGCGTTCCCCGTGTGTCTGAGAGCCAAATCTGTAGCGGCGACGTGAGGTGTTTTTTTTTTTTGTTCTTGAAAACCATCTTCAGATGTTTGATGCAAGATCAAGAGCAGAGAAAGAGGCGGGGGGAGGGGGGGTGGAGGGGACGTGGGGGGTGTAGGGAGACAAAACAAACCGCAATTAAGGTAGTTTGTGAATCTGCTTGAAAGGCCGTGTGATCCATCCTTTAGGAAACATCTGCCATACTGATGTATGAGTCCAGGAAAGGACAAATTCCATCCATGTCTGTGAAACAAACGGTAGCAGTGATGAGCTGCACATTCATCGTTTCTAACTTGAAAGAGTGTCTATGAAATTCTAGAGTCATAGTGTTGAAACCAGATATTTGAAAGAAAATAAAAAGTGTACAAAAACAGTCCCGTCCAGGCACTCATTTAAGGTTACCGAATTTATTTCTGTCTGCTAGATTCTAGAATTCCACGTTGCTCTCCTGAAGCCACTTTGTAACTAACTTAGCAGAACATACAGGGTCATTGTCTACTTGCATCCATTTGTGCTCAAACGTTGCCGTCCTGGTTTCATGGCATGTTGCTTCAACATGTCTACATAATGTTCTCTCCTTATGACGCAGCCATCTCCATCATCTCCGTACTTCACATTTTTGGTGGTGGTCTTAATCTTGCAAGCCTTCCTTCCTTATTTTTAATTTTTTTTTTTCAAAATGATTGTTTTTTGTTGGTTTTTTTTCAAACACTTAAAATTTTTGACCCATTAGACCACAGGACATATCTTCAAAAATTAATGTCTTTGCCCACAAACGCATTTGAAAGCAGAAAGCTAACATTTTATGTTTTGTTTGAAAGGTTAAGTTGTTTGGCTTGAGGTGTTGTTTTAAAATGCAGCCTCAGTTGTGGCCACAAGTTAACTAATCGGAAGACTGCAAAGTCATGGCATCATCACTCAGATTTTCCTAATTTATTCAAATCAATAGTAGGCTTAGTGCATGCAAATATCTTAGTTGCTATTTAGCAAAAAAAAGCCAAGCTGAAACAGAAGTTTAGTCTGATTCAGTGCCAGATGGTCTGAATATGGTATTCTCTCTTTATCTATCTTATGTAAATACCGGGTTTCATCTGTATGTCTTTATATTAAAGTGTCATCACCAACACCGTCTACATGAGTGTGTTGGTGATGTGTGCTTTGCTACACTCCAAAATGTATCGCTGATAAACATACAGTCTAAACATCGGCAACGCCGCCCCCATCGTTTTGCTTCCAGCTGGAATTTCCAGACAGCTGGGCGATGGAGGAAGAGGATAAGGATAAAAGTTAGGAATCAGAAAGCTATTCCCAGCAGGGAGAAGAAACAGTGTTCGTGTCTCGGAGTAAGTGTAACATTTATCTCCTTTGAAGACGCAACTCGAAGTCAGTCGTGACTTTTTTATTCGTAGGGGAGCTAAGAGAATGTAAAAGCAAAACTGAGGGAACGCCGCTGTGCTGTTTACGTCACCGGCCTTTAGAGAAACGCTCCTCTTTGTAAGTTTCCATGTAGTTTTAAATCTGATAAATTCGCAAACATGACTGTTAGGTTAATTGGTGTCTCCAAATTGTCCCTAGGTGTGCATGGTTGTTTGTCCTGTGTGTCTCTGTNTCAGCTGGAGATAGGCACCAGCAACCCTCCCGACCCCTCCAAGGGACAAGGGTGCAAAGAAAATGGATGGATGGATGGAAATTCGCAAACACCCTACTGATGTGACACAATCAGACACAAAACCAAAGATTTCCCCTAAAATGAAGAAAATCTAGAACACGTCGCCGTTTTTACCCTCCGTATTTGTGACACATCCGCTTCTTGCAGCTCAAAACTAAAGAACAAGAAAAATAAAAGAAACATTCACAAAAACCGGCAGCATCTTGGGAAGGTTGTTGCACGATTAAGAGAGGCGCAGGCTACAGTGGGCCTTTGTTTTGATGTCAACACTGTAGCTGTTCATCCAGAGGACACACACACGCACACATCTTTTGTCTTTCTCGTTGACCTTTCGCCATCTGCTGTAAATACAGTCAACTCAAACATAAAACACTGCACATTTTAACCACATTAAACAAAACACGAAAAGAAATGATGGATGTAAAATCTGGCGTGAGACCAACGCCAACAAGGAAGAGCCTCTAAGTGCAGCACCGGGTGACGATGTGGGTCAAATGCAGAGGTGAGCTTATCGTGAGTTAGTTCAAATAATGCCAGGGGTGAGAAACGGTTCGGCCGAACAAATAGAAAACAATGTGGTTGCGCTTGGCTTGGCTAATACTTGTTAAACCTTTTTTAAAAAATAATTGATCTTTTCAAAATGTTTCACAAATCAAAACCTGGAAAAGTGAATTTATATTCACGGATACACTGTCAGATGCTACTAATCTCACAGGTATATCAGATCTTGCTGTATTTACACCGTCTTGGATAGATTATCTATAAATGTTATGCTAGTTATCAGCTCTGTGAATATGGTATTCACCTGTGATGCTTGTTCAAGTATTGTGTGATCTTCAAACTGTCTGATTACTTGATGTCCTTCACAAATTACCAGCTGGTTAAGTGTTGCTCCAGAGGATCAGGAAACTAATGTCTCATTGGAATTTGCCAAGCTAAACTTTAGCAATTTGTGTTTTGTTTTTTCAATAAATCGATGTCTCTTTGAAGGTCATTTAAAGCAACTTCACCAAAACCTTTTTTTGTTTTTACATTTGAGATAGTTTTCCAAACCAACGTAAAATGTAAATGTACTGTTTACATACCTACATTTACCCGTACACCCAAAAACAAGACCAAATACAACCATTTCTTCCTGAGGGTAACTAATAAGTAAACAAACACCTCAGTCTTCAAAACTAGATGGCATTTTAAGACATTTATATTGTTGAGTATACTGAGAAAGCACTTCTCCTTTGTCTTGTTAGACTTCAGCTTTATCTCCCTGCAGCTCAAACATAAATTCTGCTGTACTTTGTCCTCCGTTATGTACAGTGTGAGTCATGCACCACTATGTTTGGGCTGCGCAAAGAAGAAATAAATCACTCTTTGTTTATCTACTGCAAAATGTGGGACATAGAGAAAACGAGCTTGCATCGTAGAGATTCCATAATCCCTTTTTGTGCATTGGTTTTCGAACAGAAACGCCTGTTCCCTGCAGAATTCCTTCTCCTCCGAGTGTTTACGGGAACGCTCACCGATTAAATTCCAAGCGCACGAGGCGGCAGTCAAAATTCGACTTTGTAAACACTCTCAATAAGAATTTTGGAGTGAAATACGTGAATTTGGCCCCCTTTATCTGACATTTCTAAACTACGTGAAGAGGTCAAGAGATAAAATGTCAATCTCTGGCTCCAAATTGTCAAACAAAAATGTTTTACCATAATAAGCATCGAAGTACCATGATTGATCCCGTGTCGATAAAAAGGCTACACGTCCGCCATGTTGTTTATGTCTCTATCCCTCTGACGTGCAAACACTTTAAATAAAATCATTTTCCGTGCAAACCTGAAATTTTCATGCATTTATCTTTTTTTTTTCCCCCCACTGGAGTGACGCTTCGTTTAATGTGGCTACAATCTTACGGGGAAGGATGCAGAGTAATTTGGCCTGCAGCAGGACATTCAGACAACATCGGCCAAAGGAAAGATCCATCTGTCTGTTTCTTGCTGAGAGGAGTGTGTTGGGTGTAGAGCACACACACACACACACACACGCACACACACTCACACCTCCCTTCACCAGCTGGATCTGAGAAAGCAGCACTTGGGGAACAGTTGACACGCTGATCTCTTTTAATGGTTACATCCTCCACACCCTGCACCCAAGACGCTCCGAAACACACGCTTTGATTAGTGCAAAACGTCTGACAGAAAAAGACAGAAAAAAAATACATATTGCAACATTCCTGCCTTCTGATTTACAACACACACGCTCGCTCGCTCGCGGATGCAAACACACACGTGCGCATACACTAAAACCACCCCCACCATGCAATCAGAGGCTCAGAATAGGAAGGAGGGAGAGGAAGCGGCTCTGCATTCACAGGCTGGGAACAAGGAGAAGGAAAAACAGCCGGAACCTGGAATTTATGGAGGAAAAAACAGCAGCCATCCAAAAATACCCTGCAACCATCTCCTCAGATAAACAGAAATATCATTACTCTCATCCTCCTGCCCAGGAGTTTTCCTTGCATACTTCCTTTATCTCATCCTCTGCTCCTCGGCTCAGCTTCTGGCGACTCAGCCTCACTTAAGGAGACATTTGTTGATGAAGGCTAGTGTCCGCCCACTGTCCAACCAAAAGGTTTCCCTCCGGTCTGGACAATTTAGTTTTAGACAGTCGAGGTTAAACAAAGGAGACGAGCAGGATACTCTGATGCCTTCTGCCATGATTGCCAATTATTGAAAGATCTGTATCTTTAAGGAGATTTAGATGAAGCAAGTTGCCAGATCAGTAGACAACTTACTGACAAAGCCCTTCCTGTGGATAGGAGGTGGGGGGGGGGTTCACTGACCCAGAGGTCATTTCCTTTGACCTCTTCTTTCCTAATTGATTCAATTTCCAACCCATTGGCCCTCTATTAGGATGTTCCAACAGAGACTACCTCATTTCTAACATCCTTTGCTTTTGTCGCCACAAGAAACCCATTTCATGCTGTCTCCTTTGAAAACCCTTCTGTCCCCAGACCTTGTGCTGCATCAACATGTGATATCCATTAAGTGAATTCTTCCCTCCTCCTAGTTCTGCTCTCAGATGTGGCCATAACCTTCGGATGACTCAATTAACCTTCGAGGGGTGTGATGACGTCCGACGCCGAATTCAGGCGGCGTGCCGAAGATGTGGGATTGCGACATGGAAAAACAAAGGAAAATGAGTGTGACATGAGTCATCATCAGTTTACCTGAACTAAATGACAACACACAGAAACGTAAGCCGAAGTGTTTTTAGAAAACTTCTCACGGGCGCCTTTTGTTTGACATCTGTCTAGATTGCATTAAATATATATATATAAAAATAAATAAATAAATATATATATATATAATATATTCGAACTTAATCTGAATAAAGCTACATAAGTGGAGTATACTGGAATAAGCTGGATTGATTTGAACCAAATTTGTGAAACCTTGAGACGTGTTGCGAATTTGGTTTGAACTGAACTTAGACAAATTAAATTAAACGGAACTTGATTAAATGTAGTCAACCTTGTGGTTTTCGTGCGACCTAGAATGCAATATGATTTTTTTTCTTAACTCATATCAGTATCAGTGTTTTTTATAAGTAGCACTGCCAGAGTTTTCCAACATAAGTTGGCAGTTTCAGTTTGTTGAAACATGTTTAAAGTGCAAAGCAGGCAAATAACAACATTGCTATTAGTTTGTACTGGTTAGCTTGGTCAAAAAGCTAATTTCACAGGTTTTTGTCATTGGAATTGCATCATGATCAAATTGAGCTTAATGTCTGAGGCAGGTTTCTGACTATCAGGGTAATTTTGATTAAAAATAAGCAAGATTTGTTTATATTTATAAAACAAATGCCAAAGTAACTAAATCCCACTAAAATCAGCTTGAGAACTGGACAAGCTCCTAGCTTTGTCTCCTGGAAATGGCTAATCTGGAACAATTAGTTCAGTCTTTAACAAGAATCCACAATAATTATCTGTAGCAGGTTTGTTTGTTTATTAGGATACCCATTAGGTGAGTTACAATTGATAGAGGGGTTATATAGTGAAGTTATGTAAGTAGAACCTAAGACCACATTTTTCTCAACTATTGCCAAAAGTCAATACGTATAATCAAGAAACTATAGAATACGACTCCACGGCCTCTTATGTAACCAGACGACTATAGCTGTACACATGACCATTATTTCACCAAACCATGTGCCATGCCTCCAATCAGCTCCATGTGACCACTATTTTGCCTTGAGGTGATACCTCCCTTATTTCATGGCTATTTATCTAACTGGGAGTGTGTAAGAATCCCTCTCAACCTCACGTATGGGAATATGCATTTTATTTCGTCACCAACCGTAACGCCTAAAAACACTCCATCTGCAGAGATCTATATTCTGACAACTGTTGATTCATTGAGTGATCGCTGAAGTCCACGCTTCCAGCTTCATTTATTCTAATTATTTTTACCGAGTTTGATATTTTTTCTAACGGTCCATAAAAAGTTGCTACTTCAGCAACAGATCGCTTTACAGCCAACAACTGCTATTTGTTTATTCTTCCCTTCTCCTACACTGCTGGCGCTTGGCCTGAGGTGGTGAAATCACTTGCAGGGAATTCTTCATAAATTACCTTAATCTCATGTTTGCTTAGATATGCTGGCCCTGCAAACATTGCTAAATGCGTCGATTAATTTTGTTTGGACGTCTGAGCGCAAAGCGCAGTAAAACGAAGAGACCCGTGTTGAAGTAAACCTTCTCCAGTTTGCTGACGCTGCATTTCCTGTGACTCACACAGTGGCTCTCTCGCTTTCACTAAGAGGTGTCTTCATCTGCAGAGGTTTCTTGTTTATTGGTTCAAGTGTTTGACATTTTCCCAACTCAATGTCTTTCTCAAACAAGTCTGCCCTTAGCATGCTGCTTTAATCACAAACCCCTGTTTTAAGGTATATACAAGCATCAGACTGTCAGGCAGGCATTTTCCCTAAGCTGAGTTTGTGTTTACTGGATATGACATGTCGGATGTGTGTGTGTACACGTACAGGTTTGTAAGAATTTGTGTGTGTCGGCCGCACTCAGTGCGTTATTACAAAGAGCCAATAGGAGCGAAGGACCACACTCTAGCACATCCTGTTTGACTTGACCTCAGAGGATATTCTCCTTTCCCAAGCAAACAAACCGCTGGTTTTTTTGGATCGTACCAACGTCGGAGGGGAAGGGAGGGGACTGCAGCCAGGAGATGTCTCTGCTGGGGAATCAAAGGGTAGAACTGATGTTTCATGTTTTTGGCTAAATCGAAAGTAAAGCATCGAAAGAATTAAAAAGACACCAGCTACAGATGGTCAATTCAGTTCGTCGCAAAACAAAGAGAAGGCATGCTCTTATGTTAAAATTAATAATGGAACAAAAAATTTCTGCCTAGATTTTCAACAACAGATATGAACAGATATGAACAGAATTTTTTTTTTCAAAAAAAAAACAAAAAATTATTTCAATTCAATCACATAGATTTCAATTGATCCTAGTTGTCCAAAAACGAAGTAAGCTCAGTAACCTCAGGCATAGTACAAGCCATGTCTATTGGACGAAAGCAATTTGATTGAGAGCAGACAACATCTGTTGATTTGCCCGTTATTTATGTGACTGTAAACTCCAAATAACATTTCTCATATGTAGCATAAGAGTCGAGCAGCAGACGCGGCGTCTGCTATCAAGGACCTGCAGTTTGGAGGAGCATAATTCTGAATTTAATCATGAGTCTGGGATAGAACCGAGCCGCACATTAATCCATTAGAGTGACACTTGCTGATAGTCCCTCCAGCAGGTCCTATCAGCAGGTCCTGGGTCTTCCTATGGGTCTCCCCATCGAGGGATGTGACTAGAACACCTTGCCAGGGAGGCATCCAGATCCCCGAGCCACTGGCTCCTCTCGGTGTTGAGAAGCAGCAGCTCTACTCTGAGTCCCTTGTGGAAGACCAAGCTCCTCACCCCATCTCTAAAGGAGAGACCAGACATCCTGTGGAGGAAACTCCTTTTGGCCACTTTTTTCTACAATCTTCTTCTTTCAGTCACTTCCCAAAGGAGGAATATAGATCAACCGTTAAATTGAGAGCTTCGCCTTTTCACTTAGCTGTCTCTTCACCAATATAGAAAGATACACTGTAGAATCTGCACCAATATGCCTATTGATTCCCAGCTCCATTTTTCCCTCACAAGACTGAAAAACCTCCATTTGGGGCCGAACCTCTTCCCCAAGACACTGATCTTCATCCTGGCCACTTGAGTTGTAAACTGCTCCAGTGAAAACTGTAGATCACAGTCCGATGAAGCCAACAGGCCCCTGTCATCTCCAGTGAACAGAGACACGAACTTGAAGCCACCAAAACGGATTCCTTCAACACCTACGCCATGATTTGGAAATTCTGTCTGTGAAATTTATGAACTTTATGGTGTCAAAGGGCAACGCTCACCAAAAACGAGCCTGACTTGCTGCCGGCAGTGCGTCAGCAAGCTCTGATTCAAAGGAGTCACTTTATTTTTATTTTTATTTTTTACATTGGCCAAGGTTTTTTTTCTTTTCTATTCATAACTGAGATGTGAAAACTTATCTGAAACTTTTTAATGTGACAAAAACGCAAAAGCAGAAGAAATCCGTAAGCCAGAAAGTACTTTTTCGCCGTACTGTGGATGTTTCAATGATGAGTTGCTACAAGTAGCAGCTCCCCACCAGCTCTTCCACTCAACCTGTCATAAACACCCCCGGCCCACACCAACACCCCCCACCCTCTGTATCTGATTAATCCACTGTTTGGTTAAGTCCCCCACTCCCTGTGTCTCCCCTGGTGTTTTCCTCAGCCGAAGGTGGGCCGGCCTGATGCCGGGAGACTACTGGGATTAATGCTGCAGACTGACACTAATCTCACTGTGGTTGAGGCTTTGGAGAGGCAGCGCATACACCCACTTCACTCTCCCTACAGAAATGCTCTCGCATTTGTGGCACCAATCCGCCGGGCTTTCAGCACCCGGGGAGGGATTTGCGTGGTAGATTTTTCTGCTCATTGCTCATCTCATGGACAAATTTGATTGGATTTTTTTTTTAACAGCTGATACGTGATTCCCTGGAAATCTAAATTTAGGATTCTCTATATCCAAATAAACACTCATGAAGCATATTTGTGTCTAAAATTATACATTTAAATTGAGTAGCAACTCAATTTGAGGTGAGTAGTAATATTAGATTGTGTGTATCTTACGTGACTAATTGATGAATGCTCCCTATGCTGAATTATATCCACTGCTTTTATCAACTTCAGGAGCTTCAGCTGTCACTATATTTAGCCTATATAGCCTGTGTTTCCATGGCTACAACAGTTCAAGAGAGAGAAAGACACCAACCCTATAAAAATCTATTTTTGTGAGATTATGTTGGCATGTGTCAGAAGAATATCCACCTGCACCCCAGCATAAATTTCCACCTTAACTGCTACCTGCATCCTGTTTAAATAAGCTTACCAAAACAATGTTTGTTTGTTTTTTTTGCAATTATAAAAAAAAAGCATGGATTTGTTCATTTTGAGGATTTTTTTTTCCATGCTGGGTTTGCATCCCTAAATATTGAATATTTAACTGGAAAGAGACATAATTTAGCAAGTGACACTTCTGGCTTTCACTCAAAGTGAGTTTCATGAATTCTCATTGGTTTTTACATCACAAAGCTGCTGATCCAACTTAATGTCCGCCACCTAATCGTATAAATCTGGAAAAGCTGACCTTGACTCCCCCCTTTTTTCCCCGACTTCCATTTTCTCAGATCACGATGTTCTCAGAATAAAGACACACTGTGAGGATGGTGACGACCCCCCCCTCATCCCCCCCTCTCCCTCTCTCTCTCTCTGTATAGTTTGCAACACAGCTGAACAACCCAGTTGGGTCGTGTTGCCACTGTACTCGTCAAAAGGCCAGGTCAGTGCTGGTACCTTGCTGTTTGGAGTAAACATGAAAAAAAGTCAGAGAAAGAAAAAGAAAGTTCCAAAACACGAGATGAGGGAGAATATTGTTAAAGTGGACAGAGGTGCATCGTCCCTTGTTCATGCTTCTGTGAAGTCATGAAGTATGTAGGAAAGTAATGAACTTGAGAAACACTGCCAGGTCACACCGACGTCTTACATTTGAGTTGAATGCACTCTGTATAGTATTCCATAGTAAGTAGCTTAACCTGTATTATTTATGATTTGTGTAAACAAAAATGTTTTTTATGCACTTTTTTATGCACTAAAGCATATTCATTCTAATTGTTCCATTGTGTTCTGGTTCGCATCTTAGGATGGTCAAATTTATTTCTACACCCAAAAGTGATAGATATAGAAAAACATATATATGTATATGCTGAAAGCAAGAAAATAAGAAAAAGTATTTAGCATAAAGACGTAGCAAAGATTTCTTTGCCAATTTTTCCAGTTTAAAGGAGGATTGATGAAAGAAAAACAATACATTGCACTTGACATTCTACCATTAGAAATTTTTTTCTGTCCATAATACGTTTTTCTCTAAGCTCCTTTTGGTTCTAAAGTGTGTAAATGCACCTTTTGTGTGTGTTGCTGAAATGTTTGTTATCTTGTGGGTGTGTCATTTGGAAGCCATCTTGGAATCCTGCCAAAGAGGGAGGCCAGCCCCAAACCCAGCTCAGTGATGAGAGCTGGAGCCTGATTGGCTGAAGCTTAAAGTAATTAAAAGAACATAATGGATTTGTAAATTGTGTTTACATTGTATCTGTGAAAATTAACTTTGTTTCCTCCCCTCCCCTACCCCCATAATGTGGAAGGCTGAGGTGATTGGCTGATATAAATTGAGAAGGCGGGGTTTATCTAGTAGTATATGTGGACTTCTGGATGTATCAGGAGGACCAATGGGATGGCTGCCATTTTTTTAAATCTTCTGTGTTGCACCACACTTAACAAACCAGCTTTGTTTGCTGTCCAGCCAAGATTGACTGACTTCCCTTTTCACACCTGACCTCTTGGCATAACAGTTTATTTTTTTGCGATGATGATGATTGAGTTAGAGATTTCACTGAGTGGTTCCAGATGACGCATCAATGTCCATATGTGGTAGTGTCTCTCCCTTTTTACAGAGGTGTGGGAATCTTTTTGTCTTTTGGAAGGTTTGCTTATAGTTGTTTGTAAAAGGACGACAGAGGAAAGAATAAGTATCTATTTTTAAGATTCCAGATTTTACGGCTATGAAAACATAACAATTTCCCTTCTGATTTTTGTTCTCTACTTTTTTAATTTTCAAAATGAAACGAATTTCTTGAAAGAATGCCATAAAACCGAACTGCCAGACCTCTAGGAGTCAATTCCTTAACCCATAATAGGGCTAAATGAGAAACCCAGAAAAACTCTGCTTTAATATGCGACTTTCTGTGCCTCGTCTTTTTATGCGGGTCACTGGCCGCTTCTTTAAAGGAGCTCTTTCAGGTGCAGCCATAGGAGGGATTGAACTGAACCGGTGGCCTTCGTAGAGCAGCTCGTAAATCCGCCTCCCTCCTCCGGTCTTACTGCCGACGTCATTGTCAATCTGGTACAACATATTGGCCTCCTTTTGCCCCAATCAAGATTTATAACACGTCTTACAATAAAGTCCAGCTGGACGTCAAACATAAGCGACACATTGAGGAGGGCAAATATGGCCCGGGCCTCCTGATCAATATAACAGCTGGCCCTCTGACAGCTTAACAGAATAGATAAAAATGGCCAAACGTATATGCATATGGCGCATAGGACTAACTCGCTTTTGCTGTCACATAACCTGAGTTGTTACCTGTTTTGTTGCTTCTCTCCAACATGCACAGAATCATGTGAAACTGTCAATGCCTTAAATAAATTCATGTGTTATCCTACACCGTTTGAGCCGACTCCGGCCTGGCCTCCTCTCCGCTCCGCTCACCGCTCGGACAGGGAGAGGTGAACATTTTATGACTTCTTTTCATCAAGAAAACACTATTGAATTTGTCCCTATTTTGAATTACAAAATAGGGAGAAATGCTAAGAAAAACATGGCCCTAAGTAAACACAGAAATGTTTTTGACAGCTGCTGAATTTCAACCAGACAACCAGAGTCCTGACGGGTTAAACAAAAACGTGGAAAATAAATTATATTTAGAACTAAAACATTTCAATTTTTCTCCTCTTGTTGATTCTACACACCCTGCACTGTCATGCATGTAATTTTTCCCCTCATCTTGTTCTTATTATCTTACATTTAGCAGCTGTAGCCCACATTAAACATCACCTATGCTCATGCTGGCCTCAAAGCTTAACACCTGGATTGTTAAAGAAAAAAAAACTTAACCTGAACTGTTTTTCTTTCATCTTCTGTGGTTCCTGGTGAATAAATATATCCCTTCAGACTGGTTCCCACTATTTTTATGACTTTTCTGTTTGAACCCCACCTGTCCTTGCCATAATCCGAGTTCTGACGATTGAAAGGGACGGCTGTTTCTGAGTTCCTTATGTGGTTAGCAAAGACCCAGAATATTAAAAATAGCATTTGTGTAAAGCTTCACACTAATAAAAAAAATGGCAGTTTTTTTTCATATCACTGAGAAAGTATGAGGGTGGCATCATAGGGGAAATATTGCTTAATTTTTATTACAACATTCCTTGCATTCCTCTCTCAACAATAGATATTCTGAAGTCCGATTTCTGGCAGATCAGCCTGTTTACACTTCATTGTCAGATCTTGGTTTAGTCACAAGAATTAGCAAGAATGGTGAGAACAGGAACTGTGGCTTTCTCTGCAGCGGCAACGCAAATCCACAAACAACTGGAAAGGAATCTGAGCGGGAACAATCCGAAGCCACTCCGTGAACCTGCGAAACCCAAATTCAAGTGTTTTTTAGTCACAGAAGCACACGCAGACATCGACATATGAGCATGCACTTACATTTTACCGGTCAGGAGAACTGCTGTGCCGCTGGAAAGCGAAAGACTTTTTACACAACACTGTAATAAATGCAATATCCGAGCTTGCCTTTAGGAAAATGAAATAGTTTCAGGGTGAGCAGCTGGTAGCAGCTGGTTTGTTGCAGGCTCAAGTTGCTGCCTTGCCTTGCATTAGAGTGTAAGGACACAATGCTTTTCCAACAAGGCTTGTTATAAATAAAACCACAGAAAGCTTTTGTTGACAGCAGTTTAAGCACAACTATTGCAGATGTCTGTATGTGTAGACATCAAACAGCATGCGCTGAAATATTTTAAATGGTGCTGTATATGCTGTTAACCACTTCACCAAACAGTGGTACAAGTACTACTGGTGCTACTTTGGCATCCTTTGGGGATAATCAAAAGAAAGTTTGGCTCTAATCGCAAAAAATATCCCTCTGACTGCGATGTAGTGGACTACAACGAACAAGGAAGTCCTGGTGGATATTTGTGTTTTTGTTCTATCGAATAAATTTCACTTAAGTTTATTCATATAGAGACAAGTTTACGACAAACGTCATCTCAAAGCATTTCACAAGAAAAACGTCAAATTCATTTCAATTACACATGAATTAGCAATTGATCAAACTCAAATCCACACAATCATTTGAAGAGTCATTTGGAACAAAATCATGGAAGGTTCTAACGTCATATCAATTTCATTGAGTCGTCAATTTTGCCATCTGCCATAATCTCATTTGGTTGATCCAACTAATAATGTTGTAGAACCAAATTAAAACACTGGTGGATTTTCCTAATTGATACGTTAGCTTACTGATAGTGATGGATTTTTCATAATCAAAACCCAACATGTTCACTAAAGAAGGAGCAACATCTTTGGGTCTGAATTGGGTGAAGAAATACAACATTCCCTTTTGAAAATCTTTCCACATTAAACACTTAATGTGGAAAGAAATAACCCTCCGAAACACTACTAACAACCCCTAGGCCGTTTGTTGATACCTCGGTTTGTGAGATGTGTACCCAGAGCAAGCACTATAATAAAACAAAAGCCATCTGACATAGGCGATACTGTAATAAAGGTCAGTTTTATGAAAAGAAAAGGCCATAAGTACTCTCTCCTCTCTAGTCACAGAGTGGAGGTTTTTTGCTTGTTATCACCTCTGCTCACCTGTTAAATACATCAACTGCGGTTGTCGCACTTTTTTATTGGCATTTCATGTTACCTCGACTGAAACAGATGGCTATAAAACGAGATAAGCGAGGCAAAATTCACGATTAAAACCCATCACCGGCACCAACTAAAGAGCTGGAATAAAAAGCCAAAACAAAAACAAAAAGAGCTCAATGCACAAAAGTTCAAAGTGCACATGGCAGCAACAGATTCCTCCTTTTGTACAAAAAAAACCCAATCAGAAAGAATCAAACATGTTATGTCAACGAGTAGCAGAAGGAGAAGTAGGGCTATATGGACATTAGAATACAGTCTGCCAAACCAATGCTATTGTGTCTATGTAGACCCGCTGCAGACAACAGGTGTGTCAATATGACATGCATTCAGCCAGTCCATCATGTCTGCCTCCCATGAACTCTGAACAAATATAGACGATCTCCATTTTCACTCTCAGTTGTGCACAGTTTATCGGTGGAATATGACAGATGACAAGCAAACACGCTGAAGTCAAGTGGAGCTCAGAGAGAAAGTTATAAGAGACTGTCCAAGTCTTGGTTTATACTTTTATTTAAAAAAAAAACAAAAACAAAACAAAACAGAACGGATTATCATCTAAAATATGACTGGGGTTGGACGTAGGGCTTTTTTGGGGGTCGAGGGGATTCATTCTTATTTGTAAGTTCAAACGATACTGTTTAAACATTGGCGTTTGTTATGACTATCTAAGGCTGACTGCTTCTTATCATCACCGAAAAACAGATAAATGGTTATTTTTTTAATATTATTATTATTCCATAAGTCTCATAGAAATTTATCTTAAACAAAGATGTTGAAAGTCAGGCTTTGTTAATCCCAAAAGCCTTTCAACCACATTTAGATATAAAATTGCATCTTTAAAATATGAATATCTTTTTACCCTGAGCTTTAACCACAAATTTCAAGATATGGAATGGCACAATGCAACATGTTGATGCTTTGATATAAATTCAATTAAAACAAACTTTATTAAGACCAAAGAAAAATTCAGAGATGCTAACAGCAACAGGCAGGCAAAGTGACAAAACAGGCTCAGCAAATAGAACATAAACTTGTGCAAAAATAAAAGAAAATCACCTTAAGTTTTGATTTTAAATGTGTAAGCTTGTGTTTTACAAGTTTTTGTGAAAATACTTTTTTTCTTGATTTTCTTAGTTTCTCATTTTGTAAGAGTATCCAGAATGGATGGTGATACTTTAGAAGGAAATAAGTAAAAGCAAAAAGTGTAGTGCAGTAAAACTACTCCTAAAAGTATTTTTCCCCCCCAAAAAAAGTTAATGAAGTAAATGTAACTGAGTAAATATACATTAGTGTAGCTATTGAAGTTTGGTTTCTCTGCTCCTTTTGATGCGCCTGGACTCCTATCACCCACCAGATGGTACAAATGAGAGAAATGGGCGATCAGATAACAAAAACTTTAAATCAAATTATAAAGACCAAGTAAAGAGCCGTTGGAATTCTGAGGGAAAACGCAAAAAAAGAAAAAAGAAAACATTTTATTCTAGAGAAATATGACAATCTTTGTTGCGCCCGCATTTTCCGTAAAGCTTTTACGCTCAGGTTAGAACTAGGCGTATCTTTCCGCTTGATAAACCGGCTGATTCATGTCAATCCTGAGAACCTGGAGCTTGAAATAGTCTGATTCTCCTAAAGGCCACAAGCAAGAGAACGAGAGAGAGAAAGAGAGAGAGAGAGAGAGAGAGAGAGAGAGAGAGAGAGAGAGAGAGAGAGAGAGAGAGAGAGAGAG
>CAEGAF010108408.1:0-28195 GCA_903067075.1 Micropoecilia bifurca | reverse complement strand
CACACACACACACACACACACACACACACACACACACACACACACACACACACACACACACACACACACACACACTACCTGTGCTTTTCATGTTTTTAGCTCGTTAACTTCAAGGTGTGAAGGATCCGGATTGATCTGGAGTTCAATCCATTATCCGTCCACTCAGCCTCAAAGTGGAGAGACGGGAATCCATCAGAGTCAGTCCTGCTCTGGGATCTGAACACCAACTCCTTAAAGTGTTTGTGACAACTGCAGCCCTGTGAAGCATTTCAACTGGCTGCTCTCCACACTGCTGATGTGTTTCCCTCCCTGAACAAAGCTGCCTGAGCAAAGCTTTCTTTTAGGGAAGTTTCAGCTGAAACATTTTGATTTGGCCAAAGAAAAGGAGAAAGTTTTCAAATACAAGGTGATAAAAGTGTGAACGTTAGTCACCATCATGCATATGGAGGATCCTGACTTGTAAAAGTGACTTACATATCCAGTGGGAATACAGGGGGCGGACATGTGAATTGCTTGTCTCAATGAATAAATATCTGAGCTCAATGAGGGGTGACTCATTTCATAGAGTGCAAAAGGAAGAAATTGTGTTCGCCTCCGATTTATCAGGCTGTCAGTAAAGCTGAATCAGCTGCCGGCTCCACCAGATGTCTTATTGTCAGGACGCTCTCCGAGACATATTTAGAGTCAGACTTTCTCTGAAGAAGAACGCTGATGTTCCCGCTTCCTCAATGACGACGATCCAACAGCAGCGACAGCTTCTGGGCTCTTCTATTGGCTCAAAACACACCTTTAGCTTCTTTAGTTCAGTTTATCATGAATAGTCCATGATAAACAGTTAAACCTGCCCTGTGAAAACAGGAGAGGTTTGTAACTCACTTAATGATAACACTGATATGATCTAAGCTAATTACAAATGATGCTAATGCAGGCATGTCAGACACATTGAGTAGCTAAGGAATGACGAAGCTTCTGCTGTTGACATGTTGGCCCCAAAAGGCCTGGAAGGCCGGAAACCTCCCAGCACGGAGTTCACAGGGATCTCACTGCTGAGTTCAGTACCAGGCTGCAACTTTAAATCAGGAGGCTAAACTTCACCATTTTATTTCTACATTTATTAATGTCAGAGTTCCAAACGAAATATTTAATTAACAAGCTAAATATTTTGTTTGTAAACCCAATACTTAATTTGCAGCTAAATATACAATTTTAGCTGCACATTAAGCTTCAAAAACTGAATATTTAGCTTCAAATTAAGTTTAGCTTGCAAAATTACTTTCAAAATGTCAAATTGTGTAATTTCACAGATAGTAATAACAACAGAACTAACTTAAAAAGAGACTTTAGAGTAAGATATAAAAGCGTTTTTTAAGTTAATTTTGAGTATAGATTTAAAAAGTCTGTTTATAAATCTATACTGTTTTAAGTGAAATTATTACTGATTTAAATCTCTATGCAATAATTGTTAACTTAAAACAAGCTTATATGTTAACTTTTAAGTTATTTCTGTCTTAATTTGAGTGTATTTGCTCTAGAAGCCAAACTAAAATTCTTGGTAAGGTTTTCTGTTCTCTCTGCGTTTCATTTTAGACTCTCCTGTTAGCGTTTGTCTTTTTAACATCTGCTTTTGAAAAAATAATTACATTCCATCAAGCTTTTAGAAATCGGATAATTTTGCTTAAAATAATTACTCTTATGCCTTGAAGTTGTATTTTCTTCCTCTCAGTTCAACCATGTTCAGTTGTGTGTGAGTTTTCTGCCCTCTGCTGGTCACTGAAATTCAAACAGGTAAATCATCACATCTCTAAAAATACATCAGAAAACTCAGAAAACTGCTTTTACCTGGTAGATTAAATTACATCAAGTCAAGATTCTTACTTCATTTAAGAAAAATTATGAGCAGCTTTGTTTGTTTTTTATGACCAAACACCTAAATAAATGCTAAAGTTTCTCACTCCTGCCACTTTGACACTTAATCAACATTATGATATTAATCACAGAAAACTGAAACAATAAGACAACAAGCCAGATTTACCTGACATTTAATTTTTATTAATGTTTCTAAACATACAGCACAGACAAATTAAATCCACAGTTACAATACCGTTACAGTACTTTAGTGAAGCATACAGAATGAAAACATCCATGCAGATTAAAGCAGAATACTGGAGCCTAAATTCATCTAGATTACAGTGGAACGCCACAGATTACCAGATTAACCTAAAATATTTTAGAGCAAAGCAAAGCGGCAGGACGAGGTGAAATCAGAAACATTCAGCGGCTGCTAAACACCGACTAGAAGCTTTAACTCGGCCCAAACGACCAGCAGTGGCAGTAAACATTGATGCTGTACATTTTACCTTCTGTAAGGATTTTCACACAGCGGTGATGAATATTAAAGCAAAGCAACAACCTTAAAGGAAATGTGCAACTTAGAGCAACTGAGAGCTGAGACAATCAAACTGCTGCTGAGGCCGTAAACAGGACATTTACGTCTCTTTAGTCTGAATGAAACACATTTATTATTTCAGATTAATAACTGTCAAATCTGAAGGGTCACAAAAATATCAAGATAAGAAATTAAAATAAGAAACTAAAACTTTTAGCAATCTTTGGTTGTTTCTGACACTCAGTAGTGAAAGTATAAAGATTTAAACATTTAATTTAGTTTTCTTTTCTATTCTTATGATTTCTGGAGAATTAAACAGTTTCAGCTTGGAGAAACCTCAAGCTAACATTTCCATCTGCTGCAGGTAAGATACTGACTGCAAACAGCTCCACATGACCACACGCCAGTTAGTCCAAACTATCACTTTGAAACATGATTAAATTTTAACTCTAAAGTCCTGATTTATCTTATTTATATGGTTATAGTTAAAACTATATTCCTCCAGAGTAAATAAACAAAATAAAGTAAAAAAAAGTGACCCAATTAAACTTATCCTTACATTTTAAGTTTTTATTTTCTGCTAATCTCTGTGTTAAATATTCAAAAAGTACTTTTAATATCTTCACATCCATCTGATTAAATGTTTAGTATTTGCATAAAGCATTAAGAAATATTGTAGATTTGACAGTTTGACTAGTTTAAGTTCCAACAAATTCTAATTTGATAACTTAAACACGTTTTAAAATATCTCATCTGAAAATATGCACACCGGAGAGACAATGACTGGAACAGGTTTGTTTAACCTTTGACCTCTTGGTGTGCGTGCAGCAGCCTGACCTTCAGCTCCGACCCACAAAGCGAAACAAGCAGGCACGCGCGGCGCGTTCACGGAAACCAAAGGAAATTATTGCTTTGGCTGAAACAACTATAGAAACATTCAGGAAATGAAACAGATTCAAACATTCAGAACAGAAGAAAATGTGCAAAAACTCTGAAATGTGAAATATTTATAAGTGATTCAACTTTCATATTGAAATATTTAAACACCATTTAGCATTTTTTTTGTTTTGTTTTGTGTTTAATACTGAGCTACAAACTAACTGCTGCTGAGTGTTTTTGGCAAGAAGACGTCTCTCGTGTTCAAGTGTCCAGAAAATGTAAATTACAATCTATGGCAGTTTCAATAATACAGATACAAGGTGAAGCAGCTCATTAAGTTCATAAAACCACCAGGAGCTTTTCCTCTAAGTACGTCAGAAACATCTGAACACAAAGCCTGTCGCTAACGGCAACATCCCAACAGATGAAATGATGAAAATGTTCATGTCTGAAACGGCTGCGATACAATCGACATGATTCCTTAAAGCAACAATGAAACGGAGAGAAGCAGCTACAATCGCCAAGGTCGTCCTGATGCTGGTGGTCTGAGCTGCAGCCGGAGGCAGTGAATGAGACGGGAAGGTCGAACTGATTCAAGGTCAAACTGGTCCAAGGTCAAAGAGACTGAAAGGTCAAACTGATTAAGGGAAATAACCAGATTATAGCATATGCACCTGGCTTTAGCACAAGGATAACTTCACCCTAACAGATACTTTCCACACTTTCTGCTGCGTTTGAACTTCTCGTCCACATGCTAACTGCTAACTGAGCGTTTTTTGTTGCTAAACTTATTTCTGTTTAAATGGACCGCAGAGATCTGGGCTAAGATCTGGATGTATTTGGTTAAAAAAGTTATTTATTGTGTTTAAAGTCCAGTTTTGTTGGTGAGGTGTGAATGCTAAGCTAACTCTGGTCCTCCAAACCTTGGTCTGGGTTTGGTTAAAGTGATCTCTGGTTTGGTTTGAATACATATGAGAACACAAAGTGGACCAGAGACTGCTCCAAAAGCAGGAAGTGGACTACACCGCAGAGCATTCTGGGTAAATGCAACCAAAACAGACACGCTAGGCCAGCGGGGCTTGGGGCTTTTGGCCAAAGACAAGGAGCAAATGCTCAGCAAACAGCGAAACACACAAAGAAAGACGGGATGTCCAGGTGAAAGACGGAGGAAGAATGAAAAGGTGTGCTATGTAGAATTAGGTAGGCAACATTACAGACTCCAGACTCCACCTAGTGGTCTGGAGGACTTCCTATTTATTTTTAGTTTTCAGCTTTTCTCCGTCACATTTGGGGTTTTTTGTTTGTAGTTTTTTGTTTGTGTGTTTTGGAGTTTGCATTGGGACGCTTGCACCTTCTCTGCCACTAATTTAAATAAATGAGGAGCTTCATTATTTTGGCAGAATGATGAGTTGCAGTGGAGCCCTGCAGTTAGAGGACATCAGAAAATATCTGACTACCACAGATCTGCTCTAAACATTTAGAACGGCCTAATCTAACAGTTCACACATCAGATATACCTCATTATGGATGAATAAACACAGTAGAAACCAAATTAGCGATAAAGCTGAAGCTAACATTCAGGCTTCGTTATCTCTCCCCTCTGAGGGGTTCAACCAATCAGCACCCAGGAAAATAAATGCTGTTTTGCATTTTGTTTAGGATAATCTAGGAGGATTTTATTGTACGAAACAATCCATGAATTATTTGGGGTTACGTCTTAGAAAGATGTGTGAACACTAAAAGTAGGCGGGTCTCCACTGAACTCTTAGGATCAACTTCCTGTGTGATATTTTAACTTCTTCGGTCAATTATCGCCACCTGCTGGCCCAGATTCTGATGTTGCTGTGAGTTTTCATGTGGACAGACGTGTCAGCCTGACATGCAGACGGTGTGGAGGCCTGAGGGCGACCAGGAGCAGGCGGAGCGCCGGGGAGCTGCTGGCAGTGACGCCATGATGCTAGGGAACGCCTCCAGCGGGTCGGGGAACCGTCAGCGTGACGCTTCGCCGGCCCGCTGGAGGTCACCTGGGGGTCGGGGGGTCACAGGTTGACCAGGTGGAGGTCAGAGGCGGAGAAGTGGGGGCACAGAGCCATGTCTGGGTTCTTCAGCTGCCGCAGGATCCGCCGGTGGAACTTGGAGCGAACCCGGTTGAACTCCATTATGTCACTGGGATCCTCCTCGATCCAGAACCGCTGGAACTCCTGCATCAGGTAACCTACAGATAGATAGATAGATAGATAGATCGATAGATAGATAGATAGATAGATAGATAGATAGATGGATGGATGGATGGATGGATGGATGGATGGATGGATGGATGGATGGATGGATGGATGGATGGATNTAGATAGATAGATAGATAGATAGATAGATAGATAGATAGATAGATAGATAGATAGATAGATAGATAGATAGATAGATGTTTCAAAACTAAATATTTAATTTGCAAGATATATGTTTAGTTTGAGGCTATTTATTTAGCTTCAAATTAAATCTTAGCACAGAGCTAATTGCTTGGTTTGGAGCTAAATATTCAGGTCAGTTTCCTAACTAAACATTTAGCTCCATACTTAATATATAGCTAGGGAGCTAGGCATTTCATTTGAGGCTAAAATTTAGCAGCTAAATATTTAATTAGAAAGATAACTAAATATTTAGTTACCTTTAATGAGCTAAATATTTCTAACTAAATATTTACCTTATTAAATATTTAGTTAAACTAAATATTTAGCTTGATTTGATTAGCAAGCTAAATATTTAGGTCAAACTAAACATTTATCTAGCTAACTTAACATCTTGGTGAAAATGAGACTTTGGGAATTGATCCCCTCTGTTTTTCTCCTCTGAAAAACTAAATAACTCAAATTATTTCTGCTATTTCTTTATTGCATAACTTTACAAAAGTTTTTAACAGACTGAGTGTCTAATGCTCTAATGCTCCTACATCCTCTGTCCCTCTGCTGTAGGAGGTTTTATGTATTACTCAATAGATAGTTAACATTATTACGGCAATGATGAGCCAACATGTGCTTTTGTAACAAGATGACTACATTTTTGTTACATTTTTCAGTTTTGGTCTTCAAAGTCTTTATTCCCAGTTGTTCAGTGTGATCGTTCTTGTTGAGTTGCTTTGTGTGTGAGCTCACAGAAGATCTGCTGGAAGTGCTGCAGGCCGGCCATCTCCGGCGCCACGTTGTACAGGTGGGTCTTCAGGGCGCCGCTCACCAGCAGCGAGTAGGCCAGGTCTGTGATGTTGATGCCCACGATGGCGAACGAATATCTGGACAGGAACAACAGACTGTGAGCTACGGTCGCAGGATCAGAACCTAAAGTTTGGACCAGTAAACCTGAAGCAGAACATTCTGTCTGAACAGAGTCTGCAGCAGAACTCCAGTCCAGCTGAGCCGTTTGTTCCCCCAAACCTTCAGGTTCCCTGAACCCACCGTCCCTTTAAGAAGCATCCACACCCTGCCAGAGCTGAATACTAGTTACATTTACTTAGTTACGTTTACTTAAGTAACTTTTTTGAAAAACTGTACTTTTAGGAGTATTTTTGCTGCACTGTACTTTTTACTTTTACTTGAGTAATTTTATTATGAAGTATTTCTACTCTTACTGGAGTAAAATGTCTGGATTTTCTACCCACTGGATGAAAAACAAACATGTTTTAACCAAAAACTCACCAGACAAAGACACATCTGCAGTTTTTATTAAAGTTCCAAAGTTATTTTACTGAAAGATATTTTTTCTTTTGGCTGATTTTGTTTATTTTTTGCTCCTTATATGAATTATTGTCGTTTGGGACATTTTTTTAATTTTATATTTTGGTCCATCTGATTATGTAGTTTTTAAATACTAAATTATTAATAATTTGATCAGTACTTGAGCAGACTTTTTACTAAATACTTTTTGACTTTTATTTGAGTCATTTCTTGGCTACTTTTTACTCCTAGTTGAGTAGAAATTGTAGGAACTCTACCACCTCTGCAGCCAGTAAACTTTTCATATTTTATCACATTACAACCAAAAACAATGGCATTTATTGTTTTGATTTTTTGTGACAAACCAAAGTAATGTGAAGGACAAACTTTCAGAAAACTGCAGATATGCTGAAACAGAGTTCATTTAACTAAAGGCTAAAACTCAAATGTTTAGAGTTGCTTTTGAACCATAATTAACTGATCATTAATTAAATCCAATATTTGTTCTCAAATCACCGACTGTATGATGGTGTTGTGACTTTTTATTTGTGTGTTTTTATGATGTAAAGCTCTTTGTTGCTATAAGGTGTTATGCAAATAAAATTAGCTGATTGATTAACCAGTTAAAACATTTTAAAACCAGTTGAGCTGAGCTTGCGGGTAAGACACTAACTGCTCATAACCGCTCCACTGACTCACAGAGACTCACCCGATGGCTTTGTCAGGGACCTTCTGCTCCCAGTCAGGCTGGGTCAGCTCACTGTGGACGACACGCCGTGAGTCACGGTGGGAAGCAGCTCACACACACACACACACACACGCACACGCACACGCACACGCACACACACACACACACACACACACACACACACACACACACACACACACACACACACACACACACACACACACACACCCTTACATGAGCTGTTTCAGAGACGTGTAGAAACTCTGAGCTGGGGTCACTTTAACGATGCAACATGAACTAATAAATATAAATACTGTAATAAAGTCTCAGTGGTTCTGATTAAATCAAAGCCGCTGCTGCATCAGCGGACCCAGAATTTATTTTCAGCTGAAAAAATAAACACACTGGAAAAAGTGATTCAGTTTTTGCTTTTTTGTCATATTTAAAGGTTTCAAATGATTTAAATATCAAACAAATCTAAATAAAAACAAATATAGTTACTCAGGAAAAATATATATTTTTAGGAGTATTTTACTACCTTGTAATTTTTACTCATAGTTGAGTGAAGTTGGTTGTTCTTCGTGCAAGGAATGAAGAACAAACATTTGGTTTTAACCAAAGACACAAACTAAGAGTTTATGTCGGAGTGAGACCTCTTGTTTCTATACCAGCTTTGTTATTTTAATGTTATTTTCTATCTGCTGAAACTTTTGTGGCTTTAGGAGGTCAAATAAAAACACAAACACCATAAACTTTAACATGTTAGATAATAAAGATGGTAACAATCAGGCCAGATTATTATTATTATTTGTCTCATCTCAACATTTATTTGATCTGAAACATTTAAATGTGACAAAATGCAAAAACTAAACAAGTCTGTATTTTACAGCTTTCTTTTTTAAAACTTTAGACCTTTAAGTAACAGAGAAACTATCTAAATGCAGTTTATCTACATGAAACATGACCCTGAAGGGCAAATCAATGAAAGGTCAATGCAAGTGAATGAAAGTGGAGGTCAGTACCTGGGCTTTCTGTGAGAACTCCTAGATGGACAGAAAGTAAAGGAGTGCGCAGAAATGAAGGTGGAGAGCAAAACAAACAGAAGAATCTTCATTTGAGAAATGAGACGAGTCAGTGAGAAGCAGCAGCAGTCAGAGAACAGTGAGGCAGCGATGGCATGGAGCGAAGCAGGCAGAGAGATGGAGGCTAGCGGCGGCTGGTCTGACTTTAACTAGCCAGTAACACAGACTGATCTCAGGTCAGGAAGCGTCACGCCAACGTACTTGTGCTTTGGCTGCAGTGAGTCCTGGAGCATCTGCAGCGCCGCAGCTCTGTCATGTTCTGCAAAATACCTGCAGAGATCCAGAGCAGGTGGACAGACGCTCAGCAAGGCAAACAGTGCAGCTTCCTCTGCAAACCAACAACGAGTTAGCATGTTTTCAGATTAACAACTATGAACTAACAGGAGCCGTTTGTAAAAAACACAGGAAAAATTAACAGCAATAATTTCAGTTAATTTGCCTGTAATAAGAGAAAATCCTCTCACTATTTTCATTCATTTATAAATGTCGCAGAAACTAAATATTTAATTAGTAAGCTAATTATTTACTCTACCAGCTAAATATTTAGTTTCAACCTTAATATTTAGCTGGAAGCTAATTATTTCATTAGCAAGCTCCAACTAAAATGTTTAACTCAGAGCTAAATATTTAGTTTGAGGATAAATATTTAGTTGGCAAGCTGCAATTTAGTTCACAAAGTTTAAAACTAGATATTTAGTTTGAAGCTTAATATCTAACTAAAACGTTCTAGCTAGGTAAATATTGAGATGGAAAGCTCAATATTTAGCTTAAACCTCAACATTTAGCTCTGAGCTAGCTAATTTAGCTCGTAAGCTAAATATGTATTAAGCTAATTGTGACATTTATAATTAGATGAATAACACACACATGACTTTAGTAATTAAACTCCAGTTTTTGCCTCTAATTAATTTGAATTACTGTTGTTAGTTTGACCCTGTTTCCAGGCGCCGCCCTGTAGTGTGACAGTTTGTTGGTTTTCTGGGTTCTGAGCTTACAGCAGGTTCTGCAGGCCCAACAGGCCCATCCCTCTGAAGTCAGTCTTGGGATCGTTGCCTTGGAAACCGATTTCACACCACTGCTTGGAGATGCGTCCGGTGAGGGGAGTGTCGGGACGCAGCTCCTTCCACAGCTACGACACAGAACCAGAAGCTCACAAAGCCATGACATCATCATCTGAGCTTTCCCAAATAGTTTAGAAGTGCAGCGAAAATGGAGAAAGCTGCTCTGGGCTCCACAAGCTAGGCTTAAAGCATCATAAGCATTAGCTATGCTGATGCTGCAGTGCTAATCATAAACATTAGCTATGCTAATGCTACAGTGCTAACCATAAACATTAGCTATGCTAACGCTGCAGTGCTAATCATAAACATTAGCTATGCTAATGCTACAGTGCTAACCATAAACATTAGCCATGCTAACGCTGCAGTGCTAATCATAAACATTAGCTATGCTAATGCTACAGTGCTAACCATAAACATTAGCTATGCTAATGCTGCAGTGCTAATCATAAACATTAGCTATGCTAATGCTACAGCACTACACCAATTGCTGCATAGACAGTCTTCATCCACTTCAGAATAAGAGCTTGAATATAAATGTCCACATATATTCAACAGTTGATAAGCAAAACTTTACCACAGATGTCGAAATTTATTTAACTAAACGTTTACAAAACAGACAAGTGAATTAGCGCTGTAGAAAATATTTAAAAAATTAAACTTAGGAGAAGTGCCCTAAACATTTTAAAAGTTGGTAAAAAAGCAAAATTATAAAGTAAGTAATTAGCTGCTATATTAGCATAGCTGTGCACACCACTGAATTAATAAACCAGTTGAATATTTCATCTGCTCATTCTGGGTTTCCCCACAGACTCCTGTACCTTCATCAACATGCTCTCATGCTCGGCGTTTTCAGAGTCGTACGGTTCCCTGCGGAGCTTCTCCACCTCGGCCTTCAAACTCCGGTAGCCCACGATCTGCAGCAGGCTGGCCTGCAGCGAGACGCCCAGCCTGGAGGCACAAAGACAGCCGGGGTGACCTCTGACCTCAGCAGTTACCACTACACTCAGGAGAAAACGGAGTCGTACTGCGGGTTGGTGTCTGGGTTGATCTTCTTCAGGGCCATGATGTCGTCGATGGTCTTCTCCACCTGGTCAGGATGGACACTGAGGGCCGACCGCAGCAGCTGAACGGGAAGAGAAGAGGGAGATGTGAAGGAGAACAGGAGGAGAACAGGAGGAGAACAGGAGGAGGACAGGAGGAGGAAAGGAGGAGGACAGGAGGAGGAAAGGAGGAGAACAGCAGGAGGAAAGGAGGAGAACAGCAGGAGGAAAGGAGGAGAACAGGAGGAGAACAGGAGGAGAACAGGAGGAGAACAGGAGGAGGACAGGAGTAGAACAGGAGGAGAACAGGAGGAGGACAGGAGGAGGACAGGAGGAGAACAGGCGTGTTTATTAATCCGACATGGTGGGACTGCAGACTGGTACCTCATACTTGGAGTAACGCAGGGACGACTCTGAAAGGAGAACGTTGAACAGCGTTAGTAAAAATGATGAGAATACCAAATAACTATAATTATTATCATATTAATGTAGTGCTGCAGGTCAGACAGGGATCAAGATTTTGAAACTGAATTTTCCAAACAGTAGAGACGGAAACAGAGATTCAGTTTTCACACAACATTCAGCAGCATTTTTACTTTTTTAAATAAAATCTTGATTTAAAAACATCTTCTTGTTTTTACTCCTGTGCGTTTCATGTTGTATGTGTTTTTAGGCTCATACTGCCATTTTATAGCAAAGCCAGTAGTTACCTTCAGTGTTTATAAAAATGGTACATATATCTAATGTGATTTAAAACTTCTTTCACTTCCAGATTTAACTCCTAGAAATTAAGAAACTCCAGCTCTTCCTGAAGCTCCGCCTCCAGGAAGTCATCCCAACATGGCTCCTCTATTAACCCTTTAATGTTTTTACCAGCGCTGCTCTGAGCCGTAGCTGAAACGTAGACTTTAGCAAACTGTAGATGTTTGCTAATAGCTGCTGGCTAGTCTAGAGGAACTGAGTGGGGGAGGAGCTGTGCCTGGAGGGCGGGGTTAGGTCCACCCAGGCATTTTAATAGCTGAATGGTTACCATGGAGATTGAAAGACTTCTCAAACATGAAAGAATCAAAGCAACAATGGAGGTTTTGATTTTGATGAGAGAATAACATTTTAATATGATGGAAAGATTAAAAAAGTTAATTTTACATGATGCTGTTGCTTTAAAGTTTTAACTAAAGACATAGAAATGTGGTGAATACTTCCTGACCTCTGACCTCTGCAGCTGCTGTTCCAGGTTATTAATGGATTAATTTCTGAACCTACAGTAATGAAGTCGGAACATGTTCTAAACTTGAGGGAATCTTTCAGTGCAGATGCTTGTTTCCTAGTCTTATGTGACGCTAAGCGCCGTGCAGCGCGGAGGTACGGCGGCGCGCCAGGGCAATCATGTAGGGGCAGCATGCAGGGGCGGCATGCAGGGGCAGCATGTAGGGGCAGCATGCAGGGGCAGCATGTAGGGGCAGCATGTAGGGGCAGCATGTAGGGGCAGCATGTAGGGGCAGCATGTAGGGGCAGCATGCAGGGGCGGCATGCAGGGGCAGCATGCAGGGGCGGCATGCAGGGGCAGCATGTAGGGGCAGCATGTAGGGGCAGCATGCAGGGGCAGCATGTAGGGGCAGCATGCAGGGGCAGCATGTAGGGGCAGCATGCAGGGGCGGCATGCAGGGGCAGCATGTAGGGGCAGCATGTAGGGGCGGCATCCAGGGGCAGCATGCAGGGGCGGCATGCAGGGGCGGCAGCATGCAGGTGGCGGCGGCCCACCTATCTTCAGGGTCCTGCGCGCTCCTGGCTTGTTGCTGTAGCAGATCCTCTGCAGCTCACAGCGGCCTGTAAACTTCCTGGTGACAAACTTCAGGCCTCGCCACAGACATTTACAGTAGAGGAAGACAAAGAACTGGGTCACCACTCTGCAGAGGAGGAACAAAAGATATACACAAAACACACTCAGGGGCGGACATGAAGTCTGATTTGACAGATTTTATCATTATATGATTGATTTCTCATTTTAAAAGGGGAATATTAGAATTCATTTGGTCCATAATAACATTAAGATTGTTCATTGTTTTATATGTTACAAACAGATTCAATGCTGGGCGGGTTTTCAGTCTGAAGATGTTTCTACTTCTGACCAAAAAAGTTTGAACTCAGATTTTCTACAAACTCTGGAAATATTTCATTTTTAAAGTTTGTGGATTGAAACGTTTATCTGTGGTAAATCTGGACGGTACAGATTCTAGACTTTTACTGATCCAACTTTGTCCACATACATAAATTAAGTCCTTTACTGCTTGCTGTCTGGAAAGAAATATGATAAATATGAGTTTTTATAAGTTTAAATTCTAATAAACATTGGAACTGGAAGACATTTCAAATATTCAAAATAAATAAACAAAACAACAGAAACAACGAATAAGATGAATTATAAAATCTTCAAAAAAAAATTAAGTTGAGACCAAAACACCAGACTGAAAACTTTTATCATCCAATATTTAGTAGAACGAGAAAAAGGATAAATCATGCAAATGTTAGTTTTAATCTATCATGTGATTAATTGATTTATTGAT
Organism: Micropoecilia bifurca; assembly: GCA_903067075.1. Classification (NCBI taxonomy): domain Eukaryota; kingdom Metazoa; phylum Chordata; class Actinopteri; order Cyprinodontiformes; family Poeciliidae; genus Micropoecilia; species Micropoecilia bifurca. The sequence goes on along the minus strand of CAEGAF010108408.1, from coordinate 14,794 downwards.
TAAAACCATAACTGTTTTGGATTCAGATCACTGGCTCTGTTGAAAGTTTTTAAAACGAGATAAAGAAGAACAACTCATTTCTGTTTGTAATGAGATCAGAGTTAATCTGACAGGGAATCAGAGACGAGGCCAGACCAACGCGGCCTGCAGGGAGCAAACCTCCAGCAGCCTGAGGAGAATCACATCTGCATGTTAAAAATAGAGAAGACTAAAGCTGCTTCAGGAGCAGAGCTGACTGCTAAACGGCCCAGACTGACTCAGTCGCTTCCTCTTCGCCTCCACTGGAAAAACAAACAGCGACGAGAAGGAAAACGGGACTCTGACTCCAACCAGTTTCACATCCTGGTGCTTCATTCTAAACTCTGAGCTGATAAACGGCATCAAAACGAGCTGCAAACTTGAACGATATTCTGCAGTCATTAACTGAAGCACTGATAGGAGTTAAAGACAAAGAAACAACAGCAACACCATAAATATAATATAATATAATATAATATAATATAATATAATATAATATAACATAATATAATATAATATAATGTATCATAACAAAATAATATAATATAACACTGATTAATAATTGCATAAGGACAAATCTATAAATAAATAAAGGTAATGACTATTTTAACAAATAATTAGCGCAGCTAGCTGCAACAAGAGGTTAGAAAAGTATTGGTTTCTACTTTCCTGGTAACAGATTTAAATCTTCTGGGATATTTAATAATGTTTTTATTGTAATAATGACAGTAGAAATAAAAATAACAGTTGAAATTTAATCATCCCTTGTTCTTGTTTATATTAGCATTGCAGCGCAGCTAGCTTTAATAGCAAGCTAAAAGAGTTTTATTCCTTTCAGGACTTAACACTTTCGAACTGGTTATTTTATCTCCGTGTTATAAATGGAGAACAGAAACTAAAATAAGAGCTGAAGTCTCTTCTGTTTATGCCGAGCTAGTTAGCTTTAGCTCCGCAGCCGCCACAGAAAATCAGATTAGAGCAGCAAGTGTTCAGATAATAGAAAATAAATACTTAAGGCTAAATTATTGCATTATACTCAAAATAATACAACATGGCTAAAAAAGTAAAGTTCCAGCATTTTAAAGGTTTCTTTTAGAGCCAAGACTGTCTTCTAAATTAGAATAAAAAAATGGGACCAGAAATAGATTTTGAAATTATTTTATTCTTCTGGTTAAAAACTAAAATCCCTCTACATGATGTCATGTCATATTATCTGTTTAATGCCCTTTAAGTCTCTTGCCGTGTAAACATGTCCTTTAAAATCGGCTGGATTTTATTATTTACATCCAGCAGCTCAGACAGTTTTTCCAGCCATCATTAGCCATTAATCTGATTCTGGTGTTTATCATCTAAAGACTGAAATGAAGTCATGATAATCTGGATTTTAATAAATTACAAACAGATTAAAAAAGCGTGATTTGTCCAGGACTAAAATCCTCTGAAATGAGACGCTGTCCACCATGCGGGGCTCTAATCGGAGCGGCTCTTTCTGTGCCTGCAGATAAACTCCGTTCATGAATTAATCAGATGTTTCATTTGCTCAGAAGCTGCGCAGGTAAAAATCCATTCGGTTCGGTTCCGTCTGCTTTTCAAGCCTCCATCTTGATTCTTACCGGAGGAAGTGCTTCATCTTGGCGGCTCCTGCTGGTTCGGTTCGGTTCGGTTCGGTCCTGGACCTGAGGACAGAGCAGATTCTCTTTTTCAGGCCCGGATATCCGGAGCTGTCCGTGGTGCTGACCGGCCGCCGCGCCGAGCCTGATCCCCGGATTCCTGCAGGATCGGTTCGGTTCGGTTCGGTTCGGTAGCAGGTCCAGAAGTGAATGTTTTCTTACCTGTTCTGATGACACGAGGCGATGTAGCGGAGGGATTCTGCGTTTGTTGCCCAGCTACAGCCTCTGCTGCGCCTCCATGACGGCCACCGACGGTATGGCAAACCGTCACCACATTTAGTCCGACACCCTGGAGCCAATACGTCATCGATCGCTGAGTTCCGTTTTTATGGACGCATGGATAGTTGATGCGGAAACACAACTCAGTGTGAGTTTAATTAAACAACAGGCGTCCCAAAAGTATTCATACCCCTTGAATTAGTTCACGTTTTGTCCTGTTCCAACACGTTTATACGTTTCTTCTTCTTTATTGATATTCTGAAAGGTGTGGCACCGTTCTCTGCAGGTTGGACGGAGAACATATGAAAGTGTCAGTTTGGACTTTGACTGGGCCGTTCTAGGCCATGAATTCTTCCACAATATGAAGACGCCACCTAAAATAACTGAAAAACAAACTTTTAACTGAGTTTCAAATCCTCTGGTAAAACTTGAGGCTGAGCCCAAAATGATTCAGACCCCTGGCCAGGGGCGGAGCTATAGGGGGACTGGGGGGGCGGCTGCCCCCCCGAACCAGGCCGGTGGGGGCCCCGGTCTGGAGGAGCCAGGGAGGGAGGAATGGATTCAAGTCGCTCGAATGTCGGATATAGATTTAAAATAATATCAAACCTGGCCAACAGGTTTCTTCTTACTTTAAATGATATTAACATTCTGGATAAACATAGCTGTAGATTTTGATATAACATTTCTATTTAAACTAATTAAAGTTCTACTAGGCCTTATTAAGTGCAGCTAAAAAACTAATTTTTCATCGTAGGTTTTTGGTTCACTGCTGGCTGTTTGATTCGCTCCTGGATGTCAGAATCACGTAAATATAAAAATGATTTCAGAACTGAACCGATGTTATGATTCCAGATGTCGTCCTGTTATGACGGGCTCTGATAAATGCTAAACTGACTTGCCATAGAACTGAAAGCTGCAGCGCATGCAGACACTGCAGCTGACAGACGTGCATCATCCGGGCGCTGCGTGGTTTGTTTCTGCAGCTCAGGACGAATCCAGAAAACACGCCGATCACCAGAAACCCGCTGGATTCTGGGAAATGTTATTTAAAAATCCGGCCTGGCGTTAGGATGGACGGGTTTGCTTCTGAGCCAGTATTTTCTCACCACCGGGTGGCGCTGTACCAACGTCTTTGTCCTCATAACAAACATTTTCCTCAGATTCAAAACGTTTCCTCTGAGAAGAATCTTTACTGTTGTTTATTAAAGTTGATCACATAAAACCCAGAGATGTGCTGATTTATGGATTTATTACTGGAGTAAAGAAACTAAAATGATTTGAAGCCTGAACTCATCAAACTCACCACTAGATGGCACCAAATCCATCAGTTTAAACAGAAGACAGACTGCAGATATCATTTAAAAAATCTATTTATTAACAAAACAGTAAACTGACAGCATGGTAACATGTTTCTCTGATGGCATAAATTCATTAACAGCATCTTTATCTTTGGTCAATTGATAAAAAAAAAACATGACAAAAGGCAAATAATTTAGTATTTAGACGACAGACTATTTTACATCCAGTCCCAGATTTTTACTGTAAATTAATTTAATAACCTCCTCAGGTGGCAAAACTTCAATCTATGGAGGCACAGATGAAACAAAAGGACACTTAGTGGAAAACATTTCAGCTCTGATTCACAAAATAAAATGATAAAAAGCTGTAGAAGGTAAACATTCACGTGTTTCTTCATGTAAAGTGCAGCTCAGAGTTATAAATAATATACAGACTGGCTGAAGTTCAACTGGAAAGATTTAGTGATGCACGATACATCGGCATCGGACAATGTTCACCATTCAGGAAAATATCAGAATCGCATATTTATATATGCATATAAAGATCGGCCATTTTGTAACGCATCGTATCGGTCGGATGAGTGAAACTGGGCCGATAAACAGCTGATGTTTATTTCTGTGCTGTTTGTCACAGGAAGGGGCGGGGCTTGGTCATGTGACTCATCATGATGCCGCAAAGGATTCTGGGATGTTAAACTGAAGCAGGATGGCTGTTTATTCATGATGTCAAAAAAGACAATAAATGTATCCGATATCAGTTATTGGCATCATAACAGTAGTTTTAATATCATATACTGATGTTGGCACAAATCTGGATATTGCTAAAATAAAATGAAGTTTAATATAATATTATTATTATTATTGTTACCGCTCACCAGACACTGAGATCAGTCCGGTTGTATCAGTTTATCTGTATTAAGCAAGCAAAATTAATATTTAGGAACTTTTCTGATGGTGTCATATGTTTGTGGTTTTGCTTAATTTTTAGTCGTATTTCACTTTTTGGAGGTAAAAGTATCCGAGTCCTTCGGAATGTTTAGTAACAACCTGAAATCCGTTTTCACCAAATTTAAGGTAAAAATGTAAAGTTATTTTACAATAATTTACCCAGTTTACTGTAAGAAATGTGATGATGCAGAAATAGTCCAGAGAAATACAAACTTTGACCTTTCTGCACCCTGTAGGTCAAGAGGAATAGTTAAAGAATAATTATTTTATTTTGAGATCAGAACCAGCAGACTGGAGAATTTAAAAAATGTTAATCTTTGAGACTCACTCAAATGTGGAACTACAAAAATAAAGATTGACGAATGTGTAACAGCTTCAGCTCACTGGTTCTGAACTGGTTTGTTTACTGGAGGCAGGAAGGGAAAACTGGACCACATGCTGGTGCAATGAGGAGTGTAGAGACCGATGGTCCAACCTGCTAAACTTATCAGGAATATTTAAAATTCACTAACAGAAACAGTTAGTTAGATTAGAAAGATTCAGAAACAGGAAAAACTAAAAGGTCCGTGACCCGGACTGTAAACCATCTGCCTGGCTTTGGAGCAGAAAACGATCCGGTTTAACTCGTAACAGTAACTGGCCTCGTTTACAGAACCTGGTTCCATCAGAGAGTTGTGAACATCACGACCGGTCCAGTTCTCTGAGTGTCTCCGCCTGCAGCCAGCAGCCGGTCGGCGGACGGATCGAAGGCAGCATCGGCCGTCTGCGGGTCAGCGCCGTCCGGAACGGCGGAGAGCGTCGGCACGGCGTTGAACATGATGAAACCCACGGTGATGATGATGAACGAGACGATGTACAGCACAGAAAACTGAGCAGGAAACAACATGGAGACGACAGAAGGACCATTTAGAAACAGCACCGAGAACCAGCGGATGCACCAAACATGCAATACCAGCGATGGCCACTAGATGGTCAGAGTCCTGATGGCAGTCGGCCTCACCTGGTAGCTGAAGAGGAAAAGGCCGCAGAAGAGGCTGAACAAGTCGGCGGTGAGCAGAGACAGGTTGACGGCCGTGGCGCTGGTCAGCCTGACCACCACAGGCATGAAGCTGTACAACGCATACATGCACAGGGCGTAGATCGCAAACAGCATGACTGCAGTACAACAACGGATGGCTGTTACTTAGCAACCAGAGACAGGAAGCATCATCACAGGTTCACATAAAGCTGCTGACTTACAGATGTAAAGATCCAATTTTATCGCTTTAACAGCATTGATTTCTAGTGCAGCCCTGAAATGACAAAGCAGACGAATAAACTCAAAGCTGTAGAAACAGAAGCTCCGACATGGAGGCCAAAGGCTCCGACATGGAGGCCAACGGCTCCGACATGGAGGCCAAAGGCTCCGACATGGAGGCCAAAGGCTCCAACATGGAGGCCAAAGGCTCCGACATGGAGGCTAAAGGCTCCGACATGGAGGCCAAAGGCTCCGACATGGAGGCCAACGGCGACATGGAGGCTAAAGGCTCCGACATGGAGGCCAAAGGCTCCGACATGGAGGCGCTCTTAAACAGTGACTTACAGCTGCGCGCCGCTGATCAGAGTCCCAAACAGTCCCATCATTCCCAGGAACTCGACCCGGCTCAGGTTCTTCACCGTTTGCTCCTGGACCAGGTTGGACACAGCATAGAGGACGGAGCTGAGCAGAACCAATCCGTCACCCAGAACCACATCACTGGCTACATGGAGGGAAAACGGGCAGTCAGAAACACTGGAGATACTAAACTTTAATCCAGCAGAAAACAGGAGATGGAATTAAATTAGTGAACCTAAAAGCAAAATGAAACTCATATCACGGTCCAAAATATTGTAAATAGATCTTCAGAGTAAAAAAATGTAAGAAATCATAATTTTTTTAAAAACAGAAGTAATTTTCTGATCCAAGAATCTCTCTCGAGTTGTTATTTTTGCTTTGTGCTGAAAAGATGCTTTAAAATTCAGAAACAAAACTGATTTAGTTCCACGTATGGAAGTGGAACAAATCGGATTTTTGAGGGATTAAAAGATCAGAACTGGGCCATTCAGAAATCAGATGTTGGTCCCACATGTGCAAAAAAAATCTGATCTATTCTGCACTCTCCCCCTGTACTAACATAGCCTAAAAGTGCACCAGTGGGCACAAGTTAACAAACTTCCCCTTCATGCAGCTCATAGTTAGCATTAGTTTAAAGTTACCAAATCAATTGCAGATGGACAGAGAGCATTAAAATGTTGTGGCAGACTCATTATATGTAAAAATGAGACATACACAACAACTGCATGGCTCCCAGAAACCATTCTGATACATCAGAGTAAAGATGCAGGTCAGAACTGGAGCAGGTCATTACATTTATCTGAATGCTTATAGAATCTTTGACCAAAGTGTGTTTTTAAATCTCTGGGTAGAGTGCTGGTCTGTTAGGTCTCCATGTTACTGCTCTCATTTGTTCAGAGTTTCACACCAACTTTCCTTCACGATCTCACAGCAGACCTGCAGATTGACCACTTCACTGAGTGGACACCTTTAGCTAATCAGAGTTATCATCATAGATCTTCAGCAGTGAAACGCCAGACTGAAAGCGTCCTTACTGGATCCCTGGTCCCTCCCGGCTACGATGTCAGCCCCCACCATGGCCCCCACCCCCAGCAGGCACACAATCACGGCTACGAAGTGCAGCGGCCTGTAGCGCGTCTTCAGGAAGATCCAGGAGAGAACCATCAGCACCGGGATCACGAAGCAGTCCAGCAGCTGGAACCACAACACAGAAAACACCGTTCACCAATAAAAATGAAACATTTTTCCTTTAAAATGATTTCTGGTTCATTTGAAATGTGAATCATTTCACTTTTCTGCAGTACCTGAAAAGAAACGCCTCAGATAACGACAGTTTGCTGCAGCTGCCTGTGTTTCCTCCGTACCTGAATGCTGGTCAAGGTGGTGAACTGATACGCCTTCACTACCATGTAGTTTGCCTCAACATCGGCCAGACCCATCACCAGATACTTCCACCACTTGGTACTCAAGATCTTCAGGATGTTGGCGTCACCTGCAGGAACATGTTGGCAAACAGATACCATTTTCTCCCAGGTTTACAAAAAAACACAACTTTCCACAGAGCAGATCCACTATTCAGTAAAATAAAATAAAAATAGTTCAGCTGGTAAGTAAATCACAATAGTTCTGTTTTCTTCCATTAAACAGCAAGTTTAAATGCACCAATTAAAAAAAAAATCAAAGTGAGGAAGTTGCTATGGATGCTCTGATTCGTTCTGACCTCTGCGGATGCAGAGGGTCGGGGTGTAGGTGAGCAGCAGCAGGGCGTAGTTCAGGAAGCTCTGCAGCATGGGCGTCTCCACCCCGGCATCGGCCAGGTACTGGCAGCTGCCCGCCGTCCCACAGATCAGCAGGGACAGGACCTGTCCCATGGCGATGGTCTTCAGCAGCCGGCTGCTGAGAGAGAGACAGAAAGAGGATGAGAGAGAGATACAGAAAGAGAGAGAGTTTCAGTTTGATGTTTATTTTGTGTTATTAGATTAGCTACTGCTGTGGTTAGCTAATCTAAATTAGCTAATTTGACAAAGCGGTGGTTGATTAACTAATTTAAACACCTGTTCTCCTGATTATCTGTCAGAGTTGGTGTTTAGGTCGCCTTTTACTTTAACTGAACCAAAACACACCTAATTCCACAGCATGTCTACATGTTAAGATGTCAAAGTCAAGCTAGCGTAACTGGGCTAATTTCCTCTTCCTCGCCACTTTTTGCCAATTATAACTTTCCCTTGTCCTTTGAAAACTATTCACACCCTTTTACTTTTCATTCATGGAGCCATTACAAAATCAAACATCCAAATATTTCATTAGTATTTTATGTGACAAACCAACACTAAGTGGTGTGTGTTTGTGAAGAGGAGACATTAAATTTCAATCCGTAGAGCTGTCATTAACATGGACACTTGCTGTGGCCATTAGGATTGGAAAGTCCTTTCAGTTTGCCACATATGTTACTTTCATGCAGAGCACAATGCAAAATCTGAACCAAGGTTAAAGGATAAATCTGACAAAACAGTCAAAGAAGAAATATTTTACACATAGTAACTAAAAGCTGTAGATAAGGCAGAGAGCCCTGCTCACCATGAGAAAATGTCCTTCAGCCTGTGTCCATTCAACCTGCAGCCGTTTCTCCATTTGCCACACAGGCTGTCCTCTGTGGGCCCCTCCATCGTTATGGCAACTCAGCCTGGACCCAGGGGATAAAACAGAGTTAATGTCATTTTAAATCATCTTCATCTGACAAGCCGAGCAGAAAATCAGAAAAATATCAAAAAAAAAACCTGGTTCCTCCTCATAGTGGAAAAGGAAAATTAAATTTTTTTTCATAATGGAAAAATATAAATGTAATTCTGCAGAAAATGAAGAGACCAAAAGCAATCAATCTGAATCATTTGGCTCAATTGGAAAACTTGAAAACACTTACTTTAAATAACACGTTTACACTTTCGCCCCAAAAGAAATAAGCCGATTGTTACAGGAACCCTGACTGAGTCATACAGTTTGTATTATTCCAGTTGATCAGCTTTAAGTATCTGCCAAGAACCGCAGAAATGCTAAAACTGTTACTATTTCTGTGGAATTTGTTCCAGCTACGCTACACACGAGCCAGGCGGCGTTGATCAGCGCTTCTCTGTGTTTTTAAACAACTCTCGGCTAAAATGCAGAAAAAACATGAACGTGAACAAACCTTCTTCTCTTCTGTCATCACATTTCATTGCTCAGATATTTTCCAGACGAAAATATTGATAGTATTTCAGCTGTATCTTCTCACACGCCTCGCAGGACCGACTCACTCTAGCCTCGTGTCACTAAGACCCGCCTCGTGCGCTCTGACTGGTTGAACAGGAGGTGACGTACGCGTACATTATTCAGTCATTGGTTTAGGGCTGCCAGTTTTCCAGTCTTTCTTTAATATGCAATAAATATGATTTGGGGAAGTATTTACTGCATTTTGTTCTTTTTTGGTCATATTTACTGTAGATATTATACACCACACTATAAAATAAAAGATTAAAAATATTTGTTGATATCTATTTGGGCATTTTATGAAAGAGATTTGATTCAAATTCAAAAATACTTTATTTATCCCAAAAGTAAGCTAAATGTTTCTAACTGATATTGTTCAAGTACCTGCAAAGAGCCGCTTAGAATGGTGATGCTGTGGGCAGGAAGAACCTCTGATAGCAGTCAGTATCGCTACGATTCTGAAGAAGCCTGACTGAAGACTGTTGGTGTGTGACAGTCTGATAGCTATGGTGACATGCTAATAGTTCAACATCCAGGCAGTCGAGACGATATTCCACCAAAACATGTTTTCTTTGAACAACATCAGCTGTTGGCTAGTTCTGCTAATCCACTGCATTTGCAAAACTGTCCCAATATGAATCTGAATCTCTTCAGCCCTCCATAAATATATTGGTTATAATATAAAAGTGGTTTTCATCTATCAGCTCACTGATAATACAGAAATGAGAAATAATGACACTTTGTTATTTTATTCAAATTCAAAGTGCTTTACATCATTAAATACAAACTGACTTTTATTAATAAACTATCTTCCTTGGCCTTCATTTCTAAACCTTGAGAATCAGTCAGGACTCTGATTTCTGATCCTTCGCCTCTTTTCAGAAAGACAATGCATATTTTTCTGTAACATGTTGTAATATCTTCCTAGCAGGCATAGAGTCAAGGCCAGTTCTTCCAAGACAACAATGGTTAGAGTTTGACTAAAATTTCATTTGGACATTGTTGTGGCTATGAATTACAATTAAGTTTGTAATTTGTAACAATTACAAACTCATTCATAAGATTTACAAACTTATACATTTTGTAAATCATAAGTTAAGAACACACCAGGAAATGTGGTGGACATATTTTGTGATGACAGAAAGTTGTGATAAAATTATTTTTACCAGTTCACTACAGTGATGGCAGAAGGTGTTTGTTTAACATCTTTGCACAATTCCCATGCAGACTCCTGTCCTGGTGGTGAATATTAATGCCACCTGAAAGCAGGTCAACTTAGAAATTACCCAGGATTTTAAAATATTGCTTCAGTTTTCTGAGAATCTTGTTTCAGTCTCGTTGTTTGCGTTCTGATTGTCTGTCATGTTGTTTTTTCTACGCAGGTTGAAATCCCTCCTGCTGACATGGGAAACCTGGATCCAAGTTCGTCAGGCAGAACAAGGAATGATAACAAACACTGAGGTGCAGACAGAGCAGGAAGTTCCCCTGAGACAGTTCTGATATGTTCTGGTTCTGATCCGACTCAGTGGGATCTGTGTGAAAATCTGCCTTTTCCAGCAACGCCTACCAGACGGTGCTGAAGGGAAAAACCCGGGTCAATCCCAACATGGAGGCTTGCAGAAGTTCAGTTTCTATTTATTATAGAAATGCCACAATTAATAACAGCGCTGTGAAAAAGTAATTACACCCCTCCACTGATTTCTGTTGTTTTTATATTTCTATACCTGAATTGAGTCAGTCAAAGATTAGACATGATTTATCTCAGTTCTTGGGTGACTCGTCCCTTTCTAATGCCTCCCTGGGCAACTGCCCAAATCAAAAACAACCAACATCTAAATATCACATTAGTGTGAAAAATGGTAAGTCATAGCATGATATGAACATTGCGCACAGTGATATTGCGATAACAATATATTTGCGGTATATGCAGCCCTACTTAGTGGATAGAAAACAACATTACAACAAGTTTGCTCATATTTAGAACAAACCGTAAGTGTGTCTGATATAATTTTGGTTAAAACACGTGAAGTTACTCTTAATTGGTGGAGGATTCAGAAATTCAACTCTAGTAAAAATAACAGTATTACTGAAATCAATATTAAAAGAACAGTATCCTAAAGCTACTTCCAAAAGTATCGGTACCCCCAAAATGTAACATTCTAGCTAGTTACCGCCAACCTCTGCCCAGTTTCAACCTGAAACATCCGAGAGGACTCGAACGCAGCATATTCCCCCACTTTTGATGTTCACGCGAGATTGTCCGAGAGGATAAGTTGAGGGAACATGGCGGCGCCGTCTAATTTGCTGAAGGTAGGAGCCTCAATTCAATGCTGTGTTCTGTCGGCTGACAGCAGCGGCTGTCGGGTCCGCGGTACCGCAGCGGTTCCGCTCCGGGTTTACCGAACAGCACCGGGCCACGACGGCGCTGTCAGAGCCGCTCCTGCGGGCTGTAGCAGCGACACTCTGGGGCTACAGCACAGCTAGCTGTGGGGAAATAAGGCAGAAACAACGGGACCCGATGGGGAACAGAACCCGGTTCTGAATGGGAGGTTCTGTCTCGGTCTCCTTCCGGGCTGGTCTCAGATCTGATGCGCTGTCATTCAGTAGATGTGACGGTTCTTCCAGACCCAACAGGAGGTCCATGGATCAGCTGTCAGCCTCCTCATGTTGTCCTCTGATAAACTGATCCTGTCAGCTGGGCAGAGAGGAGGTTTGGTCAAAGCAAATCATTTCATCTGAACGAGTCATTTTATGTAGTCCTTCATCCAGTATTTCAGGTTTATTTGTGTTCCAGCAGCAGAACAATTCAACTTGTAAATGACAACAAACAAACATTACAGGAGGAAATCAAAGACAAGGAATGGAAAGTTGTAATCCAGATTAGAATCAGTTAATATTCCAGTTGCTATGAATGAAAAGCGGCTCTGACCAGGCGGGTTTTTAGTCTAGATTGAAAGGAACTCGGTCTTTCAGCTGTTTTTCAGTTTTCTGGATGTTTGTTCCCGATTTGTGGTGAATAGAAGCTGAATGCTGCTTCTACATGTTTGGTTCTGGTTCTGGATGCAGAGCAGAACCAGAACCTGAGAGGTCAGAAGGCTGATCCAGCAGCAGATATTCAATATGTCCTGGTGCGAAGCCATTCACTGATTTATAAATAGAAGTATTTAAAGTTTATTCTCAGACCTGTGAAGATGCTGCCGCAGTAATAAACGAGACAAATGTCTGGATGAGTTTCTCTGGTGCTGAGACATTAGTCCTCTGATCCTGGAAATGCTCTTCAGCTGATAGAAGGCCCACTTTGGAACCGCCTTTATGTGGCTCTGAAGGTTCAGGTCAGAGGTCAGCCTGTTCTCTTGTTTCTATAACTGTGGATCTGTAACTCTAGATTGTTCCCCTTTAGTCACTAAGATAATAACTGCAGTTTTGATTCTGTTTCGCTGTAGAAAGTTTTGGCACCTCTGTGCAATTATGGATGTGAATTTAGTTTTTTCTTTAAATTTATTTGCAGAAAATGTGTCTGCAAATATGATGACTTTCTGATGACTCAGGCCAAGGCAATCAATACCAGAAGAAACTCAGGGGCCTTTATCCAATCAATTAAAGCTCCTTGGATCATGTGACACCAGGTGGCTGGGCCACAGCCTGTCTGTAAACAATTAGCTGGTTAGCATCTCTAAATCAGAGCCTCTGCAGGTAGGTGGCGCTCTCCTTGTCAGTGAAACATGACATAAAGGGTGAAAAATCCTCACTGGCCATGAAGAAGTAGCTGGTATGATTTCTATTTAAGAGAGAAAAGCTCCTCACTCGCGTTCATTAAGCCGTGCTGCTGACAGCTAACTGAGAAGAGATCCGGCCCACTGGAGTCACATGATCAAAGGAATCTAATTTGATTGGCTAAAATCTGCTTGACTCGATCTGGGGTTGATTGCTTTGGCCTGGGTCTCCAGAAGGTCTCCACGTTTCCAGTCAAAGTTTTGGTCATTTCATTTGAATTGGAAGCGGTCAGGAACTGATGGATGAGGGTTTCTGGATCCCTGATGCTCTGCTCTTTAAGATGCTGCAGTTATGAATTAAAGTTTTTATTTGTTAGTGAAATTAAATAACGGGAATATAACGTGTGTAAAAGGAGAAGTGTGCTGTAGTTTGTTCTCCTCCTCTGTCTGTCTCCAGAACAAAGGCTCCCTCCAGTTCGAGGATAAATGGGACCTGATGCGGCCCATCGTCCTGAAGCTGCTGCGCCAGGAGTCCGTCACAAAGCAGCAGTGGTTTGACCTCTTCTCGTGAGTCTTCCTGTAATTCTCACAGCTTGTGTTGCTTCCTGTGAGCGCCACCTTGTGTCTCCTGGTTGTCTCTGCAGGGACGTCCATGCGGTCTGCCTGTGGGACGACAAAGGACCCGCTAAGATCCACCAGGCGCTGAAGGAGGACATCCTAGACTTCATCAAACAGGCTCAGGCAGTAAGGCGTCCTGCTCGTCTTTCTGGTTAACCTGCTATAATCATGTTGAAAATCTACTCTTAAAGGGGCGGTATCATGAAAAATCTAATATTTTAGCTTCCCTTCTTGCTATAATGTTAATCCCTCATCATAAACATACCAGGAGAAATCCTTTAATCTCCATGGCAACCATTCACCTGAGCAAAACGTCTGGGTGGACGTAGCCCCGCCTTCGAGCCGCAGCTTCTTCAGACTAGCCAGCAGAAATGAGGAAACACCTCCTGAGCTCATCATAGGAGCTACTTCTCTGGTGAAAATGTCAAAGGGTTAATAGAAGAGCCATGTTGGGATGATGATTCAGAAAGAGCAGGAGTTCTTAAAGAGACAGAGGCCCAATTTTAAGGTGTTAAATCAGGAAGCAAAATAAGTTTTAAGTAATATCTGATATAAATAGTATTTTTATACCGCCTGAAGGAAAATGGTGATGCTGTAAAGTGGCGCTTTGTGCCTGTAAGACCTGGTGGTGTGTTTGGTCTGGCAGCGGGTGCTGAGTCACCAGGACGACACGGCGCTCCTCAAGGCCTACATCGCGGAGTGGAGGAAGTTCTTCACTCAGTGCGACATCCTGCCCAAGCCGTTCTGCCAGCTGGAGATCACTCTGATGGGCAAGCAGGGCAGCAACAAGAAGTCCAGCGTGGAGGACAGCATCGTCCGCAAGGTTCTGACCGTCCGGCGCCGTCCGGTTCTGACCCGGCTTCGGTTCCGACCCGTTCTCCTGACTCTCCCCTCCTGACTGACTGCAGCTCATGCTGGACACGTGGAACGAGTCCATCTTCTCCAACATCAAGAGCCGTCTGCAGGACAGCGCCATGAAGCTGGTCCACGCCGAGCGGCTGGGCGAGGCCTTCGACTCGCAGCTCGTCATCGGAGTACGGGAGTCCTACGGTGACAAACCTCAATCATCTCTACTCCTGCTGGCTTTTCCTGAGCTCACAAACTCTAACGTTCAAAACAACAAACCAAAATAATGACTCGGTTTTTGTTTTTAGATCAGTTCCACATCAACGGGAATATATTATTAATTTTGAGGATTCTGATTACTGAATAAAGAATTAAGGAAACACAAGGTCTGCTGCTCAGAAAATCAGAACCTTACATTATCAGGGCTGTCAAAGTAATCATTCAGCAAATAATGACACTTTTAGTGCAAGAACACGTTTTCATAAACAACTGGAAAACATTTTAAATATCCAAAATAAACAAACAAAGCAACAGAAACGACAAATAAAATAATTAGGGATGTGCCGATCAGGTTTTTTCCTGCCGATCCCGATACCGATCACCCCTGAGGGAAAATCGCCGATTCCG
>CAEGAF010108398.1:0-17169 GCA_903067075.1 Micropoecilia bifurca | reverse complement strand
ATAGTTTTTAATGTCTATTAAAAACTATGGAAGCCCATTTCCGCCATGAGAAAAAGCTAAACAGGAAGTCATAATTTAGACTTTCAAAGTCATAATTATGGCTTTAAATCTCATAATTATGATGTTGAAAGTCGAAATTATGACTTTAAATCTAATAATTATGACGTTGAAAGTCGAAATTATGACTTTAAATCTATTAATTAGGACTTTGAAAGACGAATTTATGACTTTTAAAGTAATAATTATGACTTTGAAAGACGAAATTATGACTTTAAATCTCAGAATTATGACTTTAAATCTCATAATTGTGACTTTTAAATTCGAAATTATGACTTTGAAAGTCGAAATTGACTTTAAATCTCATAATTATGACTTTGAGAGTCATAATTATGAGATTTAAGTATGACTTTGAAAGTCGAAATTTTGACTTCCTGTTTAGCTATTTTTTAATGGCGGAAATGGGCTTCCATAATAATCTGATTAATAATCTAATCTGTTTATAACTCCAGTCTCTCCAGTTTCTTTCCCCACTTCCGCCTAAACCTAAACCGCGACCGGAAGTCCTGAGCAGCAGCAGGAAGTCAGCACAGCTGATCTGAGCTTCCTTCAGTACCGCAGCGCCGCCGCCAGATGGCAGCATTGCACCACGCGCTCTTCCTCTTCTTCTGTGTTTTCAGCGCGCTGAGTTATTACATAAGCAGAAAAAGCAACAAAATGAGTCACTTCAGCTCTTCAAAGCGAACGGAACCGGAAACAAACCGAGAATAAACGGCCTTCCTTTGATCAGCGCTATAATTTAATTACCTGCAGATCACAAAGGGCTTTGTTTGGATCTGTTCTTATGGAGAAAACAGCTTTTAAAAATGTGCTTTGTTGCTTCTGCGAGCAAAAACAGGACGTACACGATGACGTCATTGCAGATAGAAAATAAAAATTCCTCTAATACAGACCAGGAGTAATAATTTTATTAAACATTCATGTTTTTATTTAGTTTTGACAGGAAGAACTTGTTTATTTTTAAATGCATGTCTGGGTGAAATTTAGCAGGTTGTAAATTTTACTCCATCAAACCTCAAGTATTTGCAAAGAATCCTAAAACAAACTGATTTATTAAAATAAATGAAGTTTTTTTTATTGGCTCTAGTTGCTTAAATTCATAAAAGGTTCCTGTAAAATCCAAAATTTAAAACTTTTTTCAATACAAATCCTTGAATGAAAAGATTTTGGTTCAGTTTGAACATTTAATTGTAAATAAAGTCCAAAAAGTTGGAAAATCTTGCAGATGTTGAGGTTTATGATAAAATCAAATTAATTTCAATCATCTATGAAAATTAACGTAATTGTGTCATCAGAAGAGTTTTGAATTTCTGGAATTGCTTCTTGCAGATAATTAGCTACTTTTATCAGAAAACAAAAACGCAAAACGAGAAATTAATAAAAACGAGAATTAATATAATTGAGAAACTTGTAAGACTATTTGATTCAGTAAAGTTAAATAACTTAATATTTAAACAAAAAGCAGTGAAATCATTGGTTGAAATATTTTTGGATTTAATAATAATTTCAAAACAAATCAATTTATATAAAAAACTGATAAATATTTTCTAAGCACCAAAATGATTTAGATTTACTAATTTATTAGGTGAAATCAAGTTTTACTTCCTGATTACCTGATAGAAATTGATGCTATTTTTATCAATATCTGGATAATAATTATAGTGTCAATATCTGATCTATTTCTGTGCAGAAATCAAACGTGTTTGTTTAATAAAGCAGCTTAAAGATGATATTTATTCTAAATTATTGTGCCTTAGGGATTATGTAACTATTAACACGATTCAAATAAACTCCATTATTTCGTTTTGTAGCTATAATGTTTTTTCCTCCATGTTTCAGTATTTTATCTCATGTTTACATTAATTTGCTCATTTTTCTTTCTGAATGAACAGATTTGGACTCAGAACCGTGTTTGTGTGGAAATAATTGGACCTGCTGCCGGTTTCCTCTTAACCTCCATTAAACACTTTTTATTTCCCTCTTCCAGTCGGTGAATTATTTCCTCCTTTGATGAATTTGCAGGACTCTGTTTCCTTTCAGCTGCAGAAAAACGACCCGGCTGCTGAACTCATGTTTCATTTGCATCAATTTCTTTTTGTTTGGAGCATCAGATCCGTAAATATTGGAGCCTCATTGTGAGAATTATTCAGTTAATAATAATTATTCGGCTTCGGAGGGAGGAAAGGTGGCGAAAGCTGAAAACATTCAGTCACCAAACTTTGATTTGATGAGCGAAAGCTGCGAATATATTTAGTATAATATAAATTTCAACAAACCTTTAGTTCTTTAGGTGACGGACCAACATGAAGAATAATAAAAAGAAGAGAAATGTCTGTTTTCTGTTTTTCTTTGAAACACACATTTTTAAGTTAGTTTGTTTTAAGTTTGTGATAAAAAAATCCTCCTAAAATGTGTCAAACTCGAGGTTTGTGGACCCAATCTGGCCCGCCGTGGCTTCTTATTTGGTCCTTTTGGCTACAGATGATAAAAATTTACATCACGCATAATCAATTTAATACATGTGAGGATTTGTTACAAATTTTCTGCAGAAAATGTGAAAATCATTAGATTAAGTGATACTAACTCCCACCTGCAGGCGGCAGGATTTCTTAAGTTATTGTCAAAAAGTCAAATTTAATAATCAGACATAAGTGTAAAAATTACAAAATTTATTTCAAATATTTCTAAATAAGCTTAATTCTGTGATTTTTATTGCAAAAAATAAATAAAATAAATAAAAAATAATTGTAAAATCCTGGATGTGAAAAAATGTTCAATATAGTTTAATATTAATAAGAACTTATTGAATCCAGGGAAGCTACTTATTAATATTTAACAGTTTGTCAAAGTGCTACCAGCCCTTTAAGAGCATTCAGGATCTTAATGAAAACAAGTTTGACACAAACGGTCTAAAATATAGAGAAACTTACGGCTGCAGCCTGAATTTTAAAGTACTTTTTTATTAAAATAAGTAAAACCGATGTGATATTTGTGATGTGTTGACCCACCTGAAGCCTCCTGGATCCTGACAGCAGCAGAAACTCGGCATCCTGACGCCTGGCGACGTTAAACATTCCCATCTAGACTCATTTTAAAGTTCGACTTGAATAAAGAAGAAAAATTGGACATTTTTGTCTGCAGATATCGTGTCGTATTAAAGGCCTGTATCTGCCCAAAGGTTGGATCCACAGCTAAAAATGAAATGCAGAATCAATATTTAATACCACAGCAGGTGGACGGCGCATGATGAGAAGCTGCTCTGCCTCCATGTGTGAGTCTGTCATGAAGACAGAATATAAAACTCGGGGTTTTGTTTCTAGAGCAGGCCGGTTTTCTCTGGTTGGAAGACGTTCGGTTGTTTCTGCGAGTGAAAGGTGGAAACCCTTGACCTTTGACTTCTCTTTCCTCTTCCTTCTCTACTGGGGATGCAGTTGAGACGGTGACACAGCACGGAGTGGGTTGGACACAGATTGGACAGACAGTGGACAGGCTTCGCCCAGGACAGCGGACAGCGCAGGAAAGAGGACAGGAAGTATTTACAGCCTCTCCTTTAATCGATTAAATGAGCCGATCAATGTGATGGACGCAGGAAGATTAAAACTCACTATTTTAAGGTACATTTCAAAACTTTGGGAAATACACTAGTTTATCTGAAATATAACAGGCAGAAATCTAATAATAAATATTTAAAGATGTACAAAGGAAATTGATTTACTAATTTAAACGAATAAAAACAATTGGGGAAATTATTTTTTTTCTATAGTTTATCTGGTTGCAGAACTGCAGCACAGCAGAGAGGGACAAATACAAAAACTACATTTATTATATTTTTTACTTATTTATCCAAGTCTTGCTTAAATTTTCTTGAACCATATTTTGTTAGATTTCATATACGAGTTATTTCATGTAAAAATCAATGTATTCAGACAAACTGGATCACTGAACTTCTTGTTTCACAACTCAAAGTAAAACAAAACTAAGAAACAAACTCAGTAAACAATGAAAAAACCAATTTCAAGTAAGTCTGTTTAGCTTAACATTCACCTTAAATCTTTTCTAATCTACAAGACATTCTGACTGTGTATAAAATGGTGGATTTAACCATATAATTTCATGTTTTAATGTTTTTGTAAAATTAGGCTTTAAGCTATTCTGACTACAGTGGATAAATTGCTAATATTAGCATGCTAGCTATTGTAAGCATCTTGAAAATCTTTTTAAAGGTAAACAGAATATAGTTTTTTCCGTCAAATGCAGAATTAAAACAGTGAATTTCTGTAATTATAAGCAAACCCAGCTGCGAGTTGGAACTAGCCGCTGCTAGCTAACACTTTAGCAATCACCCTGTTAGCTGCTTGACTGGAATATATTTACTAATAAGAAAGCTTTGATTCAAATCAAACGTTGAAGCTGCTCATTCTAACATCACGATGGCTAACATTAGCATGCTAGTCAGGTCAAAGTTTCTTTATGTAGCACATTTTTAACAACCTCATCTGACCAAAGAGCTTCACAGTAATTACATGATAAACGATAAAATAAACTAGAATTGGCAGGAAAATACCAAAAATAACACAAATAAAAACCAAGACATACTTAATTTCAGTTGCAGAAATTTAGCAAAAATCTTGAATCAATTGAAATTGGGGTAGCTACATAGTTAGCATGCTAGCTACTTGAATAACTATATTGATTAAATAAAAAAAAATGAATAAAGTTTTTTGTCAAATACATACAATGTTTTTGAAACCACAGACATTACTGGTTGTACTGGTTTTAATCGTCTCAGTTTAAGACGGACTCCCACTAAAATGTTTCAGCTAATGCTAGCATGTCTAATGCTAACAGCAGTTCAAAATCAACAATTCTTCCACTAACTGTGCGCGTTTCAGAATTTTTAACGGATTTTAATGATAGAAAATGTATTAAAGTTGATCATAATTTAAATTGTATTTCCCAAAATGACAAATTATACCTGGATGCTGAGAAAATGAGTTGTTTTCTACGCCCATCCTAAGTTTTGCTCCATCTAAATTACCTGACACAATAAGGTTTTTTCTGACTGTCGCGCAGCAGCTTGGGCTACACAGTAATATACATGCAAACGGGTCGATGTATATTTACTATGTTTCGTGAGAACAGCATAGCGAGTTGTCATTGAGGATGAAGTCAACATACTATGTGGTCCAAACAGAAAACAGAGAAAACAGGTGGGAGGAACGACAGAATGAGCGAGAGGAAGAAACGGAGGATGAAACGGTACGACATCAGACGGCCACTGGAACATAACAACACAGAGAGAGACAAGTATTAGGAAAAATGGTTTAATATAGGAGACAGAAGCAAAAAACTGCATCACACAAGAACATACGTTTACAAAAATAATTCTGACTGCTTCAGCTACACAGTTAGTTCACAGAGAAGGACAGAGAAACCGGAAAAACTCTAAACAGCTAAAAGCAAAAAGTTTCTAATTAGTTGATCTCTTTATTAAACTAATACATTAATCCACTGAAGGTGACTAAATACTTCTATTCTTTCTTTTTCTATAATTGTCTTATCGTGTAGACGACACAATACAGAAGTCAAATGAAACTTACCGCTGTTGTATAGACAAACTTGCTAGAGCTACTAATAAGTAAAATGAAGAGTCTGACACTCACCTACCCTCCTTATTTGGAAAAGAAAAGAAAAACATCAAAGTGAGGAAAAAGAAGTGAAAGAAATAAAGCCAAAGATCTTTTAGAAAATCTTATATCAAAAGCCAACGTTCTTGATGCCAGCTAGAAATCAAACTCGGGGACCAGTCGGGTCGGGCCACATCACCAGGCCAGACAGCGTTTTTCTAAGATTTTTTTGTTGTATCCTTTAATCTCCAGTATAAAAAATTCCACTGGTACAAAATGCATAAGTACAATCAGTTGTAGAAATAGGAAAGCCTGCATTTTTTGTACTTTTTAAATCCCGTCCAGCGACAGATTTCCAAGTGTTGTCAAACAAACATACATCACGCTTACAGGATCCACTGAATGCATTGACTTTGGCTTCTCTCAAGACAATAACTCTGAAACTACTGAAAACCATTTCCAGTCAAAATTAACAAAAGCAACAACAGCAACAACAAAAATCAGATTTTTTTTTTGGTGAATTTTTGTAGCTTTTTCTTCTTCTTTACAGACAACAAGCTCTGTTTTTACGCCACGGAAAGAGAACACACAAAACATTTTTCTCCTCAAAAAACTTGACATAAGCCATAATGCAAAGAAACAACAAGTTAGATTTTTTTTGTCCTTTCAGATTTCAGTATTTGATAAATAGCACTTAAGATAATTAAGAAAGAAGGAGAACAGAGAAGTGAACAGTGATAGAAAGATTACAACGAGCGTCGGCGATGACAGCCCCTGAGGTGAGCCGCTCCAGAAACTCGGCTTCTTGTGCTTCCCAAGGCGAGATGCTGCAAGCTGACGCTGCGTCAGGCTAACAACGCTGCGCCGCGTCAGGCCGACGCAGCGTCAGGCCGACGCTGCGTCAGGCCGACGCTGCGTCAGGCTGACGCTGCATCAGGCCGATGCTGCGCCGCGTCAAGCCAACGCTGCGCTGCATCAGGCCGATGCTGCGCCGCTTCAGGCTTTCGCTGCGCAGCGTCAGGTTAACGCTGCGCCGCGTCAGGCTTACGCTGCGCCGCGTCAAGCCAACGCTGCGCCGCGTCAGGCTTACGCTGCGCCGCGTCAAGCCAACGCTGCGCCGCGTCAGGCTAGCTCTGCATCAGGCTGACGCTGCGCCGCGTCAGGCTTACGCTGCGCTGCGTCAAGCCAACGCTGCGCCGCGTCAAGCCAACGCTGCGCCGCGTCAGGCTTACGCTGCGCCGCGTCAAGCCAACGCTGCGCCAAGTCAGGCTAGCGCTGCATCAGGCTGACGCTGCGCCGCGTCAGGCTGGCTGTGTTCAAGCTGGTGCAATTTGGCAGCGCAAAAATATCGTTTTTGGACTTTACATGTCTTTAGCATCTGCTTTTAACTTAAATACTGTTCAGGAGAGACATGAGTGTGAAACATGTAGCTGTACAGAGGATATAAAAAGTTTACACACCACGTTAAAATGGAAGGTTTTTCTTTAACGTAAAAAACGTGGATTGGTAATATCAGCCCACTTTCGTTCAAACTCGAGTTCGAATGAGCGAAATTATAATTCTCACATAATTCTTTTTCCATCTGGAGAAGCAGGAAGTTGCTCTCAGTGTCTTCAGAGGTTTTTGTGTCGTTTCCTTCAGTGGTTCTTGGTGCAGCGCCCCCACAGGCCAGGAGGGGAACAGGCGGGTTTGAGAAAGAACCACAGCAGCTGGATGGAACAAATGATGCAGTTTTGGTTCCCAATCGAACTGAATCAACTGGACTCTGTCAGATCAGAGAGGAGTCGGATTCAGGTCTGGATTCTGGATGTTCCCTGATTATTTTGTTGATTTGGACGCCTGGAGAGTGTCGACCTGCTAAAAACTGAAATTGTTTGTCTCCAGCTCCAGTTGAGCTGAAAACCCCCATCTTGAAACCGTGACGCTGTTTTTCAGTTCAACTTATGATGTTTTCAAACCAAAACAAATAATCTTATGTTTGTTTTGGAGCCTCCAAGGCTCTGGTGCCAAGAGTTTGTCGAAGCTTATCCTGACTTTTCGTACCATAAATAAATAAACGATGCAGGATATTGCTGCCAGATGTACCATAAACAAATATCTCCAGCACTTTGTTTTAAAAAATATCGTACTCATGATGTTTTAAACATACCAAACCCATAGGACCTGTCAGCCAATCAGAATCATTCAAAACAAAGACGACTTCCTGTTACAGATTAAATATGGTGGCAGGATGTTCACTTGTGAGGACAGATTGAATTACTTTTAATGACCAAAGTAGAATCGTGTCAAAGAAAGTGTGTGGATAAATCGGGGGAATCTAAAAGAAGACAAACTGCTTTCTTACACTTTAGTTGGAGTTTCCATAAATAATCATTTTTAGGTGGATTAAAGGCCAAAATGCATAAAACTGTATTAGTTTTCCCAGATATTGGACAACATGTATTCTAGGCCTGAAGGTCCGATGCGTCTAATCCGATAAATAATTGAGAGAAAGATGCGTTTTAACAGGTGTGTAAACTTTTTAGGTCCACTCCACACAGATATTCCTCCGTAGATCCTTAAATTTCCGGCTGTGAAACGTGTAGTTATGGCTGTTTCTTTCTCCACTTTGACGTAAGCAGCATTAAAGCTCCACAATCAGAGAAACGACACTCCGGTTCGGTGCTGAGCGTCTAATGAAAGCGGCGCTGCCTCCATCTCGGCTGTGTGGACCTGCAGACGCCGCCTCTTCCTCTTAAGCCAACAAGCTCTTTATTTCCCCCGTCGCCGTTCCAATAAGACGCTCCTCCTGTTTCTAATAACCTGGCTCAGCCTGGGAGACAACAATCCGGAGAAGAGAGCTGGGCTTCATCGGCGGCGGCGTCTCTTCCCGTCTTGGCGGACGAAATGGAGGAAACCCAACAGATGGGGCGCTAACGGCACACAGAACTGAACCTGGACTTGGCACAACATCCTGTACCTTTAAAACACTGGTGCGACTCTCCCTGGTTAAGGCGACTGGTGAGCTTCTGTAGAAAATAATGCTGCCTTTGTTTGTCTTTGTTGCAGACCGTAAACGAGGCTTTCAGGGAGGGGGGCAGTTGAATAGACTGACAACACTGTGCCATGTAAACGGCTCGACTATGTGAATGTCAATAACACACTTTGGCATCTATACATGTTTTGGCCCATTACGCGACGAGACAAATGTAAATAAGGGTCCAGCAGCAGATCCGGAGCGTCCCGGACGGCGACGTGTGCTTTTTCCTAAACAGACCGAGGCTGGATGAGCGAGTCTTGCCCTGTGCTTACATCATGAAAGCTTTCGCTCCTCGGAGGTGATGAACAGCAACGATTCTCTCGCCATCAGATACAAACGACTCCGAAAGGTTTTTGAACTTAACAATAGGAGATAAGACGGGGATTTAGAGAAATAAGGCTTCGCGTAATTATGACTCTCGATTTAATGGAGTCGGGAGAGAAAAGGACGAACGGAGAAACCTGACGTTTGCGTCTGAGCGCGAGAGACGCTGATAGAGACAGAGAGAACAGGAGTGCAAAGATTTGTGGTAAGGCTTTCATGACTCAAACAGCGGTACAGTGGCTAAAAATATTAAAGTGATGAGTGTGTGTGAGTGTGTGTGTGTTGGCAGCAGCAGTTGCTGAAGAGGATTTCACGCTCAGGGGCTTTCATGCACATTTAGAAAGTAAACTGTGAGGTTTGCACGAGAGAGTCTGCGTGTCCATGTGTGCATATGTGTGTATAGATATATTTATATATATATATTTATATGACACATGGGCACTTTTTACATCTTTACAAAGAAAAAAGCAAACATGACATTGTCAGGCAACAAGACCACAGAATAGCAAGTTAACAAACTCTTTTTTTTAAATCTATACTTTAAATATGAGGGATCCATACAAAACACTTATAATAAAATACCCATGTTATCAAATTATTTCACAAGAAATACACTGACGCGCTAGGCAGGAAGTACCTCCAGGATTTGGCACTAAACTCCACTGATCTTGTCTTTTTTTCCTTATAAGACATTTTGCTGAACAACAAAACACACCTAAATATTGTTTCCCACGAGAGAAATTAAATAATAATGACATTGATGCTTCACGAGCCGACATTTTATATATATATATTTATAGATATATTTATATATATTTTTAGGAATTTTTATATAGCTAATTAACCAACAAGAGATTTAGCAAATAGGGACTCCTTAAAAATAAAATAATAAAAAAAACAAACGATTATAGTAATATGAAAGGCTTTGTCTATTGTTCAAGTAAACTGATTTTTTTTGTCTTCTCTTGAGAAAACATGAGACATTTAAGACCGTTAGACTTGTGATGAAACCACAACTAAACTCACAAGAAGCACCGACGTTAACGTGGGTCACAGGTATCGTAGTTTTTTCCTCTATACATTTAAACAGTAGAAAATATAGGTAATTTCATCATGTGCATTTAAAACCACGGATTGTCTATCTGTGAGAGTCAGTTCAGCAAAAGGTGACACAAGTAGGTAGCATTTCTCCCCCCCAAACAGGGCAAATGTCCTTTTTTGTTTTATTTTTTTTTTACCTTTAAACTACTCTAGAAAAAAGTGGTTCTATATATAGACTTTAATGAGAAACAGAGCCACTTAAAATGGCCTTATCAAAAAACTTTACACTGCCTGAAAAATGTAAAAACCATTATAGAGCTCTGAGAGTCTAATATTGATCAGACAGTTTTTATTCAAACTGTGTGGAAGTAGTTTTATTTCTCAGAGAAACTGGCACCAACTGCTTCTGGTGCCGCTTTGTGTGGTTTTTATTTTATTTTTTTATTTTCCGTCTGCGACCAGAAGCAAGATGAAGAGCCAATTCCTGTAGTGAACTTTCAAGTTTACGTTAAAATGAAAGAAGGAAGGAAAATAAAATCACATAAAGGATGGAAATCACTTTTTTAACCACAAGTTGTCTTTTTTTTTTACCTCAAAAAGAACATTTGTTCCATAAAAATTTCAGTCTTTTTAGTTAAATTTATAAGAATGCAGCTGTATCTTCTTCACATTAATGTATTTTCTTACCACGCCTCCCTAAAATCCAAATAAGGTCACATGCAAAACAAAACCAAACCATAAAACTGATATTTAAAAGTCCAAAAATGCGAAAAGGTGAAAAGATCAGTAGGCAGCGGTGGAGGAGAACCAGGTTATGATCAGGTGAGCTTGGAAAAGACATCAGAGAAACAATGACGGACGGGGAGGAGGAGGAAGAGGACACTGGTTTTGTTTTTGTTTGGTTTTTTTGTTTAAAGTTTGTTTTTTTTGGACGCCACGAAGACATGCTAGGCAAACGATGAACTAACAGGCATGGAGATGAGTTGTTCTAAAAGGGGGAAAGAAAAAACGGGAGAGGAGAGAGTTACACACAGAGAGCCAGAGCAGCACAACACAACAGCATCATCTTCCAAAAAACCAAAGGAAAACAACAAACGACAAACAGCAACACAACACACTGGCTTCATAAGCAGGTTTAGCATTAATTTTTACATTTCTTTACATACTGGGACACTGACATTGATGTTATAGGTCTATATTTACGAGCAAACGATGCACAAATTCACACCCAAAGCCGTAATCCATCACGTCCCAGATGGATGGAGCCGTTTGGGCGGCGAGATTTTATTTTATTTTATCAATTTCCTTCTGGTTTGAAAATTTATTTTAAAATTTCACAGACGGGAGGAGGAACAGACAGACAGACGGACGGACAGAAACAGGTAAAAATCAGACGTTTAAAACAACCCTAAGGAAACCGAACAAATGGAGAAGAACGTTGTGAAGCGTAAAGATGGCGGATGGATTCTGTCACCATGTTTCTGCACATAAAAATGAACAAAAACAAACACAAACACTGGCGTGAAAGGATTTAAAAGAGGAAACGCAGCGGGGAACTCCAGCAGGTTTCTCCACAGGGCCGGGTTGAGCGAAGCCGTTTGCTTGATCGGAGTCCAATAACTTAACGATAGGCAATAAATAAAATCATTTTTTCTTCATCTGAGGCAGTAAAAATGTTGTATAAAAATAGAACTGCTTTTTTACAAATAAAATTTACAGGCCTGTGGCTTTACTGTACTTTGAATTATTTTTTTTTTAATCTGTCAACAAACCTCAAGTATTTTCAGATACCCGCCCCTTTAACCCATAAACTTATTTTTGTAGTACTAACTATTATTTCCTTCCACAAATTCTGGATTTAGTTTATTTTTTTTTTCAAATCTACATGCTGTTATAATCTTTTCACATAAAAGACCAATGTGATCCGACCCAGAAAAGTAAGAACATTTGTTTTTTTAAACTTCTGTGAAATAAGAAAAACTGTATTTGTACATAAATGATAATGTTTAGCTGGATTTTGTGTCTTTTTTTTGTCTTCTTGTGGTGGTAGAGTAACTTTACAGTTAAGAGGCAACGAATGTTTTGCAGCCTTTGCTCCCGGGTTGCCAGCAGGCATCAAGGGGTTTTTCTGAGAAGCAGCGGCGGCCTGCAACCAACACCGTGGAGGTCAAAGGGCGAATGTGCATATTGGCGAGCGCGATAAAAAAAAGGAGAAAATTTAGAAAAATGAACCCATCACAGCCTTCCAGTTCAAAACAGAAAATAATGGCTCCTTTGACTTTAAAAATGTATAAATAATCAACGCAAAAGAATAAAATTAAACTATTCTTTAAAAAAAAAACTTTCTTCCATTGTAAAGAGAAAGAAAAATAGATTGCACAAAGTAATGGCAGAAATGGAAGTGTTCATGTGTCAAAAGCTGAAATAAATAATAATAGTTGAAGGCTTACATAGAAATCTTCAAAGAAAGAAAAGTGCGTCTCCCTCAGGTGGTTGTAGGTCGTCTCCCCCTCCCTCCCACAATCCCTCTCTTCACCCCGACCCCCCGACCCAAGAGGCCAAGCTTTACTTTCAATAAACCTTTCTAACCATCACTTTTGCTTTTTTTTCAAATGGGGGGAGGGAGACTTACCCTAGCAGTGCTAACTGGGGGAGCAGACAGAGCTAGTGCTAAGATCAGTAAGGTTTGCTGTCGTTCTTGGAGCGTTTCAGCTGCACCTTCAGCCGCTTCATGCCGATCTGGAAGCCGTTCATGGCCTGAATGGCTGCCTGTGCCGACACCGGATTGTCGTAGCTGACGAAGCCTGCGGGAGAAAAACGGCGACGTTTCATCAACGACGCGCTGAGGCAAACGGAGAACTGAACTTTACGTCTTTCTGCACGAACAAAATGATCAAAGAAGATCTTTAAAGTTTTATGTTTGTCTTTATTTGTGCAGAATCCCTCAAAATTCAAGGTTTTGATACTAAAACAGTTTTCTGTAAAAGCTAATTTTACTTTATACTGAAAATAATCTGCATTCCTCTTCATCTGAGTTCTTTAAAAACACAAATATGACTAAATATAAAAGCTTTTAAATAAATAGCTTACTTTGAAATGTTCAAAAGGATTTTGCTAGTCGTTTTGTTAGCTAACTACTACTAGGAGTTTTGGTCAACATTTTTTAACTGAAACACAAAACTAAAGTTTAATTTATTACTGAATAAATTGATAAAACTGTTTTTCACTTCAGCTATCGCTAGCCCTTGCGTACTCTTTTAACTATTTTATAAAATATTGAGAAACCTTCGACTTTCTAAATCGAAATCTACGCCACTATGTAGTCCCTTAAAAACAAAAAGCACAAAGCGGGATTGTTAAACTCTGAAATGTGTTAGACTTGCTAGCATTGCTAGCTTGGATAGTTAAGTCTACACTGTGTGGTAGCTAACTGGTAGCTTAGCTAGGTAGCATGAGTACTGCTGTAATTAAATCACATTTATTATGATTACAAACCTGTTTCTGTGTGACACATAATTTGGTATTAGTTAGCATTTAAGTGTTGCTTATTTTGTCAATGTACAATGATATACTGCTGAGACTGT
This sequence comes from Micropoecilia bifurca, assembly GCA_903067075.1. Classification (NCBI taxonomy): domain Eukaryota; kingdom Metazoa; phylum Chordata; class Actinopteri; order Cyprinodontiformes; family Poeciliidae; genus Micropoecilia; species Micropoecilia bifurca. The sequence goes on along the minus strand of CAEGAF010108398.1, from coordinate 3,517 downwards.
GTGCTAGCTAACAGTTAGCACACAGTCAACTGTTAGCTTCTAGAAATGTACACTAGCATTTCAAGACATGCTATCTTATGTCTAGCATTTCTGTTGCAGAAAGCGTAAACAAAACATTGATAGATAATGATAATAGTTGCTTTTGTTCCTCAGTAATTGATTTATTTGGCTAACTGTAGCCATCTACATTACAGTGATGCTAAAAATCAACACTCCCATCAAATGCAGCAGTAACCTTATCTAATGAAACGTGTTTTTTCCGTGTGAAGCATTGATTGGTATGGAAGCCCATTTCCGCCATGAAAAAAAAAAGCTAAACAGGAAGTCATAATTTCGACTTTTAAAGTCATAACTATGACTTTGAAAGTCATAATTTTGTCTTTCAAAGTCATAATTCTGAAATTTAAAGTTATAATTTCCACTTTCAAAGTCATAATTATGAGATTTAAAGTTATAATTTCTACTTTCAAAGTCATAATTATGAGATTTAAAGTCAGAATTATGAGATTTAAAGTCATAATTATGAGTTTCAAAGTCATAATTTCGACTTTCAAAGTCAGAATTATGAGATTTAAAGTCAAAATTATGAGATTTAAAGTCATAATTATGAGATTTAAGTCATAATAATGAATAATTATCATTATTATGACTTTATAACTCAATTATGAGATTTAAGTCATAATAATGAATAATTATTCATTATTATGACTTAAATCTCATAATTATGACTTCCTGTTTAGCTTCTTTTTTTCATGGCGGAAATGGGCTTCATAGTTTGGGGTTAATTACCATTTAAATTTTACCTACTTTGTTGAAATATTTTTCTACTATAATCCCTGATCAGTATGATCAGCTGCCAGCTTATAAAGACAATAGAAAAACAAGTAAATGTACCAAAGCACTTGCTAAGGTTTGTCTGTTTGTCGATGAAGACTTTGGCGGAGACCACGTTTCCAAAAGGCATGAACATCTGCAGCAAGTCCTGGTCTCCGAACTCCTGGGGCAGGTGGTAGATGAAGAGGTTGGCACCTTCAGGCCCTGGAGGGAAGCGACAGCAGAGGTCATGCTGGGGTCATGCTGGGGTCACAGTGGAAACCGGCGGCTCGACGCTTGGCACGCTGGGTTCACCGCCGCTTCCAGACAAAACCCAGACACGTTGAAAGCTTTTCATTTTGTAATAATTGTATTTCGGCTTGCTCCAAACAAAGCATGGGGCTTTTAATTCATTCTTCCAGCTGCGTGTCGGCTCTCTTAAGAGGGGTCACGGGGTCAAGCCTCTTATCGATGCCAGCCTAATAACTGTAGTAGGTCAGATCTCTCAGAAGCATTTCGTTGGCTCTCCACGGCTAAATGAAGCCGCATGTCTTTGTTTCCCTGAAGGGTTTTGAACTCCAGGTAAATACAGACAGATTCTCTACAGTATTCATGCTGAAAGACGAGCAGGAACAACAAACAGCATCCAGGCTGGTGTTTGTTTTTACTAGACATTTCATCATCCGATTCGCATTCAGGTTTGTTGTCAAAGGCTTTTTGGGTGAATGTAATGCCAGCTGCCAGGTTGTATTTACAGGTGACACATCGTAGAAGCTCAATCTGAGATGTTTTCTTCCCCAATTTTAAAGATGTAAGTAAAAATTTATACCACAAAATGGCAATTTGAAGCAACTGGAAAAGATATTAACTGGTTGCAATGAAAATATGTTTATCCAGATATCTGGTCATGAAAATCACGTTTGATATGTTGTGAATCAAAAACTAATAATTGTCAAAGTTAGATTTTTCTTAGCTTCTTACTTTTGCTTGGAAAAGAGGTAAAACTTTGTCTTTGTCAAATAAATTTAAATCTAAATAGCCACAAGCAAATGAAACGTGAATAAATCACCAACAGCATTTCCTTCATTTTTAAAACAAACTTTTCTGACACAAAAAAACACAAGTAAATACTCAAAAACAGAAAGATACCAGATTCAGATGATAATGTGTCCATTTGTTGTCGTAAACAGAAAATAAATTGTTTTCTTGATCATTGCATTATTAATTTAATAATCTTCTTCAGTGCATGAGCCAAATGAATGAAGGTTGTTTATCAGTATTTTGCTTAAAGCTATCTTTACCACAGAAAACTCATCAGTGATTTCTACTTTTATTGTTTTTATTCGTGTTTTTAGGCGTGTAGCGTAGCCGACTTAGTGAAAAGATGGTTTTTGATCTTCAACGGTTTTCCTGTGTTATTTTCCATTTGCTGCACTAAATTAATAATCCCAACATGGTTTCTGCCGCGGCTGGAAGAGATTCTGGCCCCCAGCTTTGAGCGCAAACTGTCCAGATATTAACAACATAGAATGGCCCATGAGTAGCTTTCTTTCCACGTCTTCATCTTTTATTTTGAGTGATCCAGTCTTAAGGCTGCCATGCTGCCACTCTGAGCTCAAGTCGAGGCGAATAAATGACCATTTACATGCAGTAGTTCACCTTGCTGACCACTAGGGGCAGAACACTGCAGCAGAGGATAGATTCAGCATCTTAAAGATCCTTAATCTACTTCTCAGGGATCCCAGACTGAAGCTGTGTCCCAGTGTGGATTAGGGGTTGAACGACTACATATTTTTTAAGGTCGACTACATCATGATAACAGTCAAGTCGATGTCGACTAGTCGCGGTGACGTCATAGTGACGTAAGCGCAAAAAACCTTCACAGCTACTTGGAGGTTTTATCAGCTATTTTTACTGCAAATATTGACCCCCATCCCTTCTCCTGCTTTTACTAAGTCTATTATGGAGAATTAAAAGAGCAATAAACTGATGATTCTTCGTTAGCAGCTAGAAAAGGTGCGCAAACTCGGTCTGACTTTTTTTTCTTTTTTCCAAACACCGGCTGATACTGATGATCTCTGGATAGTTACTCCTATAGGAGTCAAATGATCACACTGGCCACATGGTGCTTTGGATCATCACAAACCAAACTTATTATGAACGGATCCCATTTGGTTACAGTTGAATTCAGCAGAGCTTCCCGCTGCTCCTCCACCTGATGAGCAGCAGGAAGCTCTGCTGACTCAGCAGCGGCTCTGAACCGACATGCAGACGGAGGCAGAGACACTCAGACACTCAGGATGAAGCTGGACTTAGTTTACAGATGTTGTTAAACCAGATCTTTATAAGAGCGTAAAGCTGCCAGGTTAGAAGCTTCGATACGCAGAGTGACGCTGATCAGTTGAGGGATGAAAACCCCCCGATTTTTTCGGCACTAGTTTATTTTCACAGCAATCTGACTGTAAGGGGTCAAAGAGCGGAGAGGCCTGGTGGGCCCAGCGAATGGAGGACGGGAGTCGGACTCCTGATACCGCGGCTAAAGCCTCTATATGCGGGGCGCCGCGCTAACCACCGCGCTGCGCCCCTATTGGTAGCCTCTGCTGTAATTTACAGCTTCTCTTTGTTAAATTACCGTATTTTCCGCACTATAAGGCGCACCGGATTATAAGGCGCACCTTCAATGAATGGCCTATTTTAAAACTTT
>CAEGAF010108394.1:0-13597 GCA_903067075.1 Micropoecilia bifurca | reverse complement strand
GCTGGATCAAGTTTCATTGTTTTTTCCTCCTGTGGATGAACCTGCAAGCCTGCCCGCCCGCTGCTTCCCCCACACTGCTCCATCAATTCTCTGGCACCCAGTCTCCGGAATCTCCACGACCAATCCTCCACACTGGACCCTGGACACACTACCCCATGCTTCTACCAGAACCATTCTAAGAACTTCTGATTGAACTAACTACCACCCCTGTCCTCCAGAAGGGAAAGAAGAATTGTCACTGTCTTTAAGAAATAAAATTAAACCCTTATCTAACTCAGTCTTGTTGATTTTGCATGTGGGTCAGAAGGTTAACGCCGAACATGACAAAACAATCACCTACAAAAGGACTGTAGCAATGGATGTAAAACAGAAAAAGAAAAAGAAAACATTAAAACTGATGGCATGCTAAAACAGGCGAATTAGGCTGAAATAAATCAAAAATAATACTAAGAAGCAGAAATGTATCATCAGCAGCTAACTGAAAATGTCTGATCACAGTAACTGTAGAAACATATTTAAAACCAATGAAAAATAATAAAGAAACTGTCAGACTTGCATTAACAAATGAGACACAAATCAACACTCAATTATCAATTAGAAATTAGAATAAAAATAAATAAATTCACTCTAAAAACACAAAAAGACTTCAGTAATACTCTAAAGAATAGCAATAAAATATATATATTTTTTTGTTTGTTTTTTTCATGTATTTCCCATAACTCTGTTCTATGTTTACACGCGAGTTTGTGGAGTTCATCAGCTTCTGGACGGAGACTGAAAACATTCGAGCTTTCCGCCCAGCGGGAATCCATTTGACTGACATAAATAGTAAAGGATCGCCATCTGGTGTAGATCACTATTCATGTGTAGCTGCATCCAGAGGAGAAAGCTAAATGTTGGGAGGCAGAGCCAGAAAATTGAACACATCCCTGATTAAAACTTTAATTAATGGAATAAAAAAATAAATAAATCAAAAAAAAAATTGGCGTACCTCTGAATTGGTCTCCTGACCAACAAACTGAAGACACGGTTTGGTTTAAAAGGACCAGCACAGTTATCGCCATCTGCTGCCTGTGGCTGGGAAGGCCTTTGGATGACAGAGTGAACACTGCGAGAAGCTAAATGCCACACCTCGTATCGACAGCTGGGCGCGTTTACTCTTACTGAATGCTAATTAACTGAATGTTGAGCGTATCGCGCTTCACTTTTTCATCTAGGAATAACTGTATTTGTACATTTTATTACACTGACTGGACATCAGTGCTCAATTTATTTTCAAATCAATCAAATCAGACAAGCCTGAACATAAGTTGGACCATACGGAAGACGTTTAAAAGTAAGATTCCGATCAACATGTTTATGAAATCACATACTTTGTGGCTTAATATGTCTTGGTCTGTTTTGGTTTTTTGTCCTTCTTTTGCTTTTGTTTAGTTTTTATTGTTTTCTAACTCTTGCCCAGGATTTAAAAGAGCTTACTATAAAATCTGTAATACCGTCAGCGCAGTGAAACATGGCGGTGGCAGCATCGTTCTGTGGGGTTTTCTCTCTTTAAAAGTAACAGTTAAACAGGTGGCGCTGTTATATAAACAGATTTAACGTATATCTTTTGTAGAGTTACATTTGTAGTTCCAGTAGTTTTATGAAATTGCCTCATTTACTGATTTCCCTGACCATTTTTTCCTCGCTTGTAGTTTTGCTTTTTTCCCCCCTTTTCTTTCTTTTCTTTGTTTACATTTTCGTCTAGACAACCGGAAAACATATTCATTCTAATGTTGTGGTAATAGTTGGTGAAATTGTGGAAGACCAAGCAGCAAATACCTGTCTTAAAAAGATGTTGTAAAAATAAAAAGCTCAGTATGCGACAAAAGAAAAGAACAGGAGTGAGAAATAATAATGGATGCCTTAAAACTAAGCAGGATCATTTTAATTCATCATACTGATATCATGAGTTTGGTTGTTTTCGTAAACGGGCGCTCTTAAGAATTTAGTAAAAATGTAAAATGATGAATTAAAATAATTTTTAAAAAGAACAATAACTGTTGGATTTTAACTACAAAAACAGGCAAAATCTTTTAACCGCAACGGATTAAGCAAGCCTCACACCGACATTTTTTATTATGTTTCAGTCACGATACAACAAATACTGTCATTTTCACAAGAGTATAGTATATAGGGGCTATGAAAAAAATCTGACTGAGATCAATCAGAATTGATAAACAAAAGGCCCTAAATCTACAACATTTAAAACGTCTTGTACCACATTTATCATCAATTTAGCAGTGATCGGCTTTTAAAACCTTTAGTAGCCTATATAAAATACAGATTTGTTTTTTCTTCTTTTTTTCCTTCACTGACAAAGATTATTATTATGCCAGTATATGCTACACAAAACCATGTCATGTACAGATTCCTAAATATCTTTAGTTACTAACAGTTGAGGCTACTCAACAGAAGACATGTCGCTCTTTAAAATACTACTGACTGTTTTAATGTTATGCTTGATTTCTGTTCTCTTTTTTTTTGCTTGTTTATTTGTTTGTTTTGTACAAACAGTCACTATCACAAATGTCCAGCAGTATATACATTATGAACATAAATACAGTGATTCTGACTCAACAGTGTATAGATAGATAGATAGATAGATAGATAGATAGATAGATAGATAGATAGATAGATAGATAGATAGATAGATAGATAGATTTCTTCTAACTGTGAGGATAAAAACTGTAGTAACCAATGTCCTTTGTACAGTTCTTCTCGCACTCTCTCGGCGCCAGCAGCTCGGACTTTAACGGGGACACTGTCTCTGACACCGGGGTGGCGGAGGGGGAGATCCGTCTTCTCTTGGCCTGTTCAAAGATCCCGGAATCGCTGGAATCAATCGACTTTATCGACGACGGCGTCTCTATCCAGCTGGACTCTGACGTGATGTCTTTGGGTTTGGTCTCCTCCGAGCCACCGATCGGTGACCTCTCGGTCGCGATGGAGTCTCCCTCCTCCGACAGGTAGTTGGTGCCCGCCCTGCCTCCGAGGGAGTTGGTCGGCCAGCAGGAAAAGACCGAGCTGGATTTACTGTTTACGCCGCAGTACTGTGGCGGCGTGCGTCCTCCCCAGCCAGACGGGTCTGCGTAATAGCCAAGGGGCCGATTGGAGCAGCCCGCTGTCGGCAGGGGGAGAGCCTTTACTCCGGCCGCTGCGTAGGACAGCAAGGTGGCCGCGTTACCGGCGAAATCGGCGGCGTCGTATGCCGAGGCGGCGAAGTCCAGTCGGTTGTTGGCAGGGGTGACAAACCAACGCTGCGGGGGGGTGGCAACAGTGGGCTCCTCGCTTTGCTGCGGGGACAGCAAGCTGTTGCCGAGTGGGACGCTGCGCTCCGTGCCAGGACCAGTCCCCACGCCAGGGTGAAAGCGAGATTTGGCATAAGTGCTGACAAATTGGTCCTGCAGGAAGGAGCTGGGCATGGCGTATCTCGCACCCGGCACGATCTGCGAGCGCGGAGAGTCACCCGGTGATGGAGTTAGGCGGTCAATGTCGCAGCCTGTGTATACACTGAAAAAGATGGGAGAGAAAAACAGAAACAATTCAGAGCTAAGCAGTGCGTAATGGTGGGTCCTCAAGAAAAAAGAAAAGGAAATAGTGAAAACGGACATCCCGCGCGAGTTGGACCTGTTATATTTAAATTTCAGAAGATCTAATTGTTATTTCCAATTGTCATTGAAATTCTCTTTCATAATACGAAGATACATACATTCTGATACACACACTGACTTCTCGAGAAGAAACAGAAGTTATTCAAGAAATAAATTATTTCAGTTTTAATTCCCATAGTGAATAAAAACCAAATGAACTCAAAGGAAGAAGCAAAGTTCCTCATAAGTTATTACATTTTTGAACATGGCAATTTATTTTTTTCCCCTATTGGACCAGGCTACTCTATTGTTATTCTTGTAAATGTCATAAAAATAGATTTAGAATGATGCAAACCGTGTTTTTAAATTGCAGTTGTCTCTAGAAGGGATAAATAAAGATTTATGAAAGCTTTTTGAAAACATAGCATAATAAATATTTCAATTTAAAACGAAAAACAAATTATTAAAATGAATCGTCTTACGTGTCATAATTGTCCCGAAATCCTTTGGCAAACGGATTGTGGTCGATTTTCAGTTGCGTAATCTGCAGGAAGAAAAAAAAATACATACATTATTAATTCCAATTAAAAAAGAAAATTAAATAAAAACAGAAAATTTAAGGATGAAGACTTAAACGGTATTGAAAGACAATAGCACTATAAAGCAAAAAAAAACACAACAGGGAAATTAGCTATAGTTGGAACTAATTATTTACTAATTTAAAGTGAACAAAAATTCACCTTTATTTATTTTTTTCGTGTTAAAATGAGCATTTTTGTTTGTTTTCTCCGAAAGAATAAAAAAATAAGTAAATAAGATGTTCAGCAGCAGAATTTGAATCTCGTCTCGAGCAGAAAAGTGTCCGTACGTCAGTGTTTTGGTAAGCGGTGACCGCGATGAACTGCGTCTCGGTGAAGGTGAACGTCTGGACTCGTCCCGGCTGGCTGGTGTCCTCCGTCCCGTCTTCGTTCACTTCCACCACATGGAGCCTGGGCTGGTACTTGTGGAGCGACTGGAGAACCACCATCTGGAGGTTTCGATGGAAGAGATTCACTTTCAGAGTTTAGAAAGACGACTCGAGCATCACGCCGCTGTTTTCAAATTCCTTATCGCGCACTGAGCTGGCGCACCTGTGCGAATAATGACGCAAACTGACAGGAAAGATGGCATTGAAGATAAAAAAAAAAATAAAAAAAATTAAAAAATAACTGCGGGTGTTTACCTGGCCTGTGTTGTTGGAGGCACCTTTGTTGTTGGTGAGCTTTAGTTTTCCAAACGAGATTTCCTGACGCATCCAGTGCGCGCCGGTGTTTGGTGAATCCGGGTGCATGTAAACTCTGTTTCCTTAAAAAATTGTGCGAATAAATAAACAAAAAGATATATAAAAATAAAGCAATATTATTAAAAAACTATAACAATTGTAAAAAAAAAAATAAAAAAATAAAAATTAAGAAAAGGTACAAAATTAAAGACAAAATGTAATATTAAATTTGGTGGATAATGTTATTGGTTATGATTATATTAATAAAAAAAATAATAACAATAAGGATGAGGCTACCTATAACATTTGTGTCCGCTTTCCCACACGGAACCCACTTTCCTCCTTGGAATCGCCAGTGATTCGGATCAGCCAGTATTACATCCACAAATATATTGTAGTGAGCGGTTGGGTCGAGGCCAGAAATGTTGAAGCTTAAAAAGGGAAACATTCGCCTGCAGAGGAAAAAAAAGATCTAAAATTAAAATAAAAATATTTTAAGATTATATATATTAATATATATATATAACAACAATTTTGATTTCTTTTTTTTTCTTGTCAATTTTACTAAGTCCAAACAATTGCATTTACTTTCTAAATTTTGTTATCATTCTTACTATTACTATTCATGTGGAGGGGCTGAGCAAAATCATTTTACAGAATCGACAAAATCCTTTTTTTCCCCTTCTTCTTGTTTCTTTTTATAAATCATCTCCATGCTCGCCAACTTACCGTCCCTGTTTGGTTATGATCATCTCTGTCTGGTGCCTGTGAAACTTCAGCCACAGGGCCCTGTTGCACAGATACACCTGCGCCTTCCCGGGCACCAGTCCCGCCTGCGCGGAGGAGAACTGGTAAAAAGCTCCCCCTTGGTACGCGTGTCCATACTGCTGCGCGTAAGGGTAACCCGCCGTCGCGTAGCCTTGCGGAGACGTGTTGGTCAAAAGGCTGTTGTACGCTCCGTTAGTTATGACCGGATGATGGGCCATGTAGCGGCTGGGACTCCCGATGGAGAACGCGGGGTGCGCCGGTCCATGCTGGCTCGGGTACGGAAACATGGCGGTGGGAGCGGCGGAGACTGACGGCGGCTGGGCGGACGGAGAAAAGATGCACCTTTCTCCTGCAGATCCATCGAAATTATGACGGATGTCAGAGACTCCGTGGAGATCAGGAGAGAGTTTGCCCCTCTGGACGTCCCCCGACGCGTCCTTGGAGTCGGGGAAATTGTCTGCCTCTGACTGATTCGTCATCTCCCTGGAGTTTTTTTTCAGAGGTGAACTTCTCTCCAGGTTGTCACTCGCAGATATAATAGGATGGTCCTGCAACGAGAGCTCCTCTGATCCATTGGAGCTCGCAAAGCCACTGCCCACATTCATAAATTTCTTTGAGATTTCACTCGTCAGCGAGATGCAATTCTCCACTTGCATGGCTCTATTAGCTCATCCTATATCGCAGGCTTTTTTTTTTTGCACACGCCTCTCCTAATCTAACGTGACTTGGAGTAAGGAAGGCGGCAAATTAGCCAATTGACACCATCCTGCAATCAGGATGGATTCTCTCTCCATCACTCCGCGCTCTTTCCTAATGAAACAACCGCTGCTATTGGTTAACTCAGGGCTGTAATTTAATTAGACAGCTCTTAATTAGGAGCGCTGCGAACAAAGTGTGACACGGGCCTATATGTGATTAAAACACATAAGGACTCCGACTGTTTCTAGAAAGACATATAAAAGATCATAATTATTAAATATATTTTTCCCCCCCTGTCTCTCGGCTACGCTGTTTACCTTTACTCTGCGTTATTTACCTATTTATGCACCGTGAGTGCCAAAGTATGTCTGTCAAAGCAAACCGGGATTTATTATTAACACGCCAAAAAATGACAGTCGGTGACAGGCAGCCTTAAAATGCTTGTGATGTGGCGTGAAATCACTGCGTCCCGCTGAAGATGTGTTTATGAGTCCCAGCGCTGGTAAATATTTTATACTCACTGAAAGTTATAGGAAGCTGGGCACTGATAAGAGGCAAGAGCAGGAGCTGAAAAAAAAACACAAAAAATATGCTCTCCATTAAGAGTCATTGTGCGACAATTTAGTTAATTTGGCCACTGCTTTTGTTGGAGAGGTAATTGGAAGAATGGTAATTAGAGGCTCGTGTGTGTTTGGAGGGGGGGAGGGGGGGGCACGTTTTTCATGAAATATATTTCAAATAACGAAGGAAATGAATTGTTCTTAAAATTGGTAATTAAAAACTAAATCATTTAATCTGACGAATCTTCAGAGGAAATAATTAGTTTCCCCTGCAGATTAAATCTAAATGAATCAGATTCGATTGAGAAGACGGAGCAAGTTGCGGAGCTGCAGGTGGACAGGTGGACAGGTGGACACCTTCCTGTTTTCTTTAATAAGTTGGCTCATAATTCTGCGTGATTTAACTGTAAATTTTAAAATTATTCATTTCAAATCTGTTCTCTAGCGGTTTTCGATCACTGTTTTCTTTTAAAGCAATGTAATTCAAATGCTTTACATTCTTTAGAAGTGCATTCAAGACTATTGCTGTTCTACAAAGCAAAGAGTTTTCAAAGTTTCTATAGTTAAGCATCTATAAACCCAGAGCACCGAGAGTTGCTTTGATTTGTTTAATTAATAATGCGTTTCTTTTTGATCCCGCTTTATGTCGTCAGACAGATTCTTTAAAGCGGTTTGTTGCGATGTGTTGGGCAAAAGTCACAGAGGGAGCAGCCGCAGTCAGACACCTTCATTGGAAAGTTAACCAATCATGTGGGGAGTAATTTTAAAGTAAATGCTAAAACGATTCAGTTCAAAACTGGACTCAAGCAGAAAGTGCTCAGTGTAACATTGTTATGGTTTTTGATTACAGAATTTTACAGAGATCTTGTTCAGATTAATTGCTTTTTGATTTAAACATGTACAACGTGGCGGTTTATGGTCCATGTCTGGCCTGGGCCTGGTTGGTAGGCAGGAAACATAAACTGTGCTTTTACAAGGACCAATCAGTGTTGTGTTGTTTTTGTTTTGTTTGTTTTCTTAATAAAAGTTTTTCAGCATGTTAATTATTTGTATAAGTATACAGAAAACTTATGTTGTTTTGATTTGGTTTTGTCTGTTTAGACGACCATTGTGTGACTTTGAAATAGATGGTGTGACAAACATAACTTCCAACATACTCAACAACAGGGGGCTTTATCTGCATGCCTCCACCTTCTCCACACTCCATTGCTATAGTCGGCCTTTGATATTTGCATCCTCTCCTTCCTCCATATGCATATGCATCTCTTCTCTGTGTGCAGCTTCTCCCCAGTCCCTTTGCATATGTCCCACTACATTTAGTGCAGAAAGTTTACACTCTTTACTATTTGCAACTTCTCTCTGCTCCATTTATGATTATCTCACAATGTGCATCTTTAGCCTCTTTTCTCCTCTTTGAGTTTGTCCTCTCATTCATTTGCCTCATTTTTCTGTTTGTACCTTCTGTCAACTTCATTTGCGTTTTTTTATTGCCCAATAGTTTGCTCATTCTACCTACTCATTCTGCATGTTGGTCCTCATGCTTTGTGCCACTTCTTTTCATTCCATTTCTGCCTTTCACCCCAGGTTGTGTGAATCTTCTCTCTGCCACATTTGAATTCATTCCCCGGTCTTGTAAGTAATTCTCTCCACTCCATTTAGTTTTGTTCCCCTAATCACTGTGTGTGCTTACAATATCGCTGCACATCTAGGTCTTTTGGAATTTGATAGTAAAACACTCCATACTGATCAGAGTTTACTAAAGCTCTTTTACAGGATATAAAAAGAAATGGTAAGGCACAGAGTCCGATTACTTAAGATACCTTTGGTTTTTAGGGCATGCTAGAGGTATACTGACCAAAGACTTGGTGGGAAGGTTAACATAGACAAAATTCATGTGGAGTTTTATTCTGAGTATAGTGGATCCCTTGTATTTACAGGAGTTAGGGACCACAACCACCCACAAATAGCTAAAATCCATAAATGCCTCCTTATTTCCTTTCTTGAGGGTACGGCCAATCAGTGGCAAAAAATTTACACACACCTGGATTGGCTGATTTGCAAATGGCCAGCCAGTAACATGTCAGGTTCCAATTATTCCTCTCAAGTTGCACTTTGTTTTGAATAGCTTAGATATCCCATACATAAAAAACATAAATAGGCAATTTTACTGCAAATAATCTACAGTTAAGTTCCACAGAAAAAAAAAAATCTGCAAATACTGAACAATGGACAGGCAGGTGTCGACTATAGCTTTTAATATTCAATTGATAAAATTAGACATTATTATATTTGTGTCATTTTTAATATGATTATTTTTAAGGATTTGTGCTATTTTTACATTAACCTAAAAATTGTCACTGAAACTGTTAGTCACTTTAACCCATTTTTTGGTGTAAAATCTAACCCAGTAGTTTGGTCAAATCCATAATCTAAACCTGTTTAGTCAACCCTCAGACTGGACATGCAAAATAAGCCAATTTGGTTTATTTATACCCCAGAAAGTTTATAAAATGTTTTAGAATGTAAGTAAAAGTTATTCTATAATTTTTGGTTAAGCTGCTCCGCAGTATGATTGTCCAATCACTGTGCGCAAGATATTCTAAACCATCTGAGGAAAAAGGAACACAAGTAAAGATCTATTTCACTGTGGTACTGCCCACCATGTTATATCTTTAATGAACAGCCATGAATTTCTAAAGCTAACAAGAGGGGTCATTACAGAAGGGCTACTGGGTCCAGCAATCTATTTCTGAGAAACATGCAAGCACAGGCTTGTCTGTGCCTAAGGAAAAGAGGCCACTCTCTGCTTTGCTCATTACAAGATTATGGTTCACTTCCATTGCTGGTCTTTAATAAGCAAAACGAGCTTGTTTTTTTCTGTTTTCTTCTCTCTCTCGTTCTCTTTCTCTCTCTCTGTCTCCCACGAACCAATTGTTGAATCAACCATGCAGCAACTTCGTGCTTCTCCCCAGGTACCGGTGGCCTTGTTTATCAGACTAAGTCTTCCCTTTATTACCTCAGCTACAACCAGTGGACATAATCAAAGAGGAGGAGGCTCATTTGTTATGCTTGTGACCAGCTTTGTCCTTGGGGAGATGTAGAGCAGTGCAGGTTAGGATGGCTGCCTCCTGTCTCTGCAAAGAGCCTGATTTGACCAGCTGAGCATAATGCAGTGACTCACCATGAACAGAATCTATAGCTATTTATATATTTTAATATATATATATATATATATATAAGATCTTAATGCTAATATGTGCATACATGCATATATTTACATGTCTACATGCAGGCCTGTTATGCAGTGCTGTGGAAAACTATTTGTCACCGTACAGATTTTTTTCTGCTTTTGCTTTATTTGTCACACCTAACCAGCTAAATGATTAGTTTGATTATTTAGATGATCAAACTAATTTAAGTATTAGACAATGATAACCTAAGTAAATACAAAAAAAAAATACTAATTATTAAATAATGATTTGTTGGCGCTGACAACTGTCATGGAGTTTTTGAGATAACAGATAAAGGTGAAAGTTCAACTCTTTTACATCATTATGAGGGAATTTGTTTAATTTTATTATTTAATTAAGTCACATTTGACTGGTGTTTAGGGCCATAAATACTATGGCATCATAATGAAATTTACGTGGTTTGACTTGGGAACTTCAGAATCTGAATTTTGGGGTGTTTTTCTTTCTTTTTTTAGCTACTTAAAGGTGGGAACGCTTCACGTATCTGTACCCTCTGTCCACCACACTTTTTTCAGGTGGTGCAATTGTTCAATCTATTGTTAACATTCCGTGAAATATAAACACAAAACTTTGGACAGCTTTATCCAAACAAAAACTGAGTGTTTTGAATAACTCTATTGAATGTGTGGATGTGCTGGAGAGGGGAAACATTTCAAACTTTCACACTTTCCAGAAAGTTGGATCTTCGTCTTATCAGTTTGTGCAAAACCAAAAGTCCTAGGTATCGTCAAGATAGTTTTTGGCAAATGTAAGACAGACCTTAGTGTTATATGGGAGCCATCTTTCTCCAGGCTCTTCTTGTTGAATCACAAACACTGACCTTATCTAAGACCAGTGAGACACGCTGTTGGGACTGTTGTTCCCAGTTGGGACTGCAACTGGGACCAACAGTTGATCCAATTTATTCAACTTAGAGCATAATGTTTTGCTTTTATTACGTATTTAGCCTACTTCATGTTGCCAGACAGGTCTGTTTAAATGTTCTTTTGACTGTGTAGACATTATTTCCCTGATTTCTTTGGCTAACATTTTTGTGGTAACCTTAATTTGCTACCTAATTGCACCAACACCCAAAGTGTTGGTGCCTAGAGAAGAACAAAAGAAAGGAATCGCCTCTAGAAAGGTGCATAAGAAGAGATGTACTGCACCCCATCTAGCCAACCCCATCACTATCTCACTGATTTGTTCTGTCTGTCATATTGTTTTCGGCTGAATTAAAGCTACTTTGTACTTTACTTTGATAACAGCATTCATTTGTGTACCTTTTTCAGATAGATATAACACTTGTATATGAATAATTTTTCAAGGATGTGCGCAATAATAGTTTCACTAAGTGGTAGTACAGATCCGCCAGAAATGTTAATCAAATGACCATTGTCCAGTATTAAAATTCGTCAAATGATCTGGAATATTTGAGTGACGGTAAAACAAATACAGAAGGAAACTTTTACAAGCTAAATACTCTTCACAGAACTGAATTGTGATGAGCTCAGAAAACCAAGAGTCTCTAAAATGTATCATTACAAAAAAAATACATATTTTCCATCAAACCTTCACTGATTAACAGTGTTAATTTCATGGAAAAAAAAACAATGTTAGTTCTCTCATCATCATATTGGGGTTTTTTTGTATTGTTGTGCCAAAGGAATCTGTACGCCACCTGGGTCTAATCCAATCAATGTGAATGACAAGGAGAGAACAAGCCTGAAAGTGAGCACCAGCTTAGGGACTTTACCTAATGCCCAGCACTGTCACTTCAATGATATGATCACAGCACACAAAATGACAACAAAATTATAGCCAGCAAGGATATTGGGACATAGTGCGCTCCTCCAGTCAGGTGAAATTGCTTTTTGTGACTATGAAATGGCGTGTCTCTTGTCGGATGGGTAAACATTTCCTTGTCAGGCCAGTAATAAGGAATGAGGCTCAGTGGGCTGAACTAAGAGGGAAGAGCCAAGGTTATTTGGGATTCATGACAGGTAGTGGCTTATATTACAGTAGCTCTAAAAATTTCATGGGAACGCATTTAAGATGGCTTTTGAGTTATTTATATGCTGTTTGCTAGATGTCACATTGGAATTTCCATCAATAAATCAAAGTAAAGGTTCTTTTTATTATCATTGTTTGCTCTGACTGATAAAAGAGAATATAAAATCAACAAAACTGACACATAACTTATGTCTTTAATTAACCTGCATTGCTAATCTGATTCAATAGGGTGGTGCTTTGTGCTATGCTAGCATAACTACATTCCCCTGTGGCTTGCTGCCATCAGCGGTCCTCTCTGTCAGAGGGAATCAGGGCGCTTTCTGACAGAGAAGACAGCTGGAGGCCTGCTAAGGGGCGGAGTGGACAGTTGTGGCTTTTAAACCCTTATTAGCCGTCCTCCCTGGACACGGAGACACGCGTCTACGCAGAAGTGCACTCCTACACCTGCTCATTATTGATGTCCTTTAAGGGTTGCCCAGTCAGACCAGACTCAAGCGTGATTCTTTACCACAAAGCTCACAGCAAATTAACCTCAGGACAGGTGATCATGATGTTCGCTGGAAATGAGAGTGACAGGCATCATGTGCTGACATCATACCAGAACTGCACTGTGGAGAGTGAGGGGGGTTCAATCTGTACAAAATGTATTTTTGTTTGTTTTTTTTAATCAAGCACAAAAAGGTATATATTCAAGCATTTGACATATCCAGCAGACGAAAGCTAAATGTTTACTGTTTTTCACCAAATGGTAAACAAATGAGACAAATAGTGCTTTTGCAGGTATCGTAGTATATTTTTTTAAAGTAAATTTGAGTTACGTATTCATCTACTGTGTACGCAATAACTGTGAATGCAACTTGTAAACAAACAATAGTACGCAAATTTAACTCACAAAATGATTTGATTTGATTTGATTTGATTTGATTTTTATAATAAGCAGCTTCGTAATGACTGGATTCGTTGATGTTGTGGTTTGGTGGATTGATAGATTGTGTAATCACAGGTCAGTATGTGCAAAGTGGTGCTCTGTTCTAGAAGGAGGAGGTGTGTCAATAAGCAGGTAATTAACAGGGGGGGTTACTTTCCATAGCACTGACTACAGGCAATGCTCTGGGAATATGTGAAGTTTACAGCTTCTCTTCTAGATATTTTAAAAAAGAAGTTAATTTCTAAATCTATGCATACTTTTGAGCTTTTTATTATAGTCGTCGTCGTCGTCCCCATTTTTAATATTTCAACAAAAACAAGTTGATCATGAAATTACGTGGCCTAGTAAAGTCAAGGTGCAATCTTGTTTCGGTGTTGACAATTAAGCTGCTAAGCAAACCTACCAGACATTTGCCATTGTTTTAGTTTTCTAACCTGTATTTGTGAGCATTTGGACAGTTGTGATCCAATTTAACCCATGACTGTTAAAACTATTCATTATGTAAC
>CAEGAF010108392.1:0-15132 GCA_903067075.1 Micropoecilia bifurca | reverse complement strand
CCCCCCCGAGTAAAAACATGTTCACATCCTCGCCTGTGGGGGCGCTGCACAAAGAATCACTGAAGGAAACAACACAAAAACCTCAGAAGATGAGCCCAACTGAGCCCAGTTTCCCTCTTCGCAAAAATTAAGTGGCAATAGACAGGATTTTAGTCGTTGTTAAGACTGTCAGTAATTTCTCCTGCTAGTGTTAGACACACGCATTTCTTTTGGTGATGTTTACCCAGAATGCTCTGCGGTGCTTCTGGAGTGGTCTCCTGTCTGCTTGGCGTTCACACGCATGTTTTCAAAGCGAAACAAGAGATTACTTCAACCGAACCGAGACCGCGGTCGGGACTAGTTTCCTTTTTGATCCGTATCAATGCTCGATTATGCATTCACATCGGCTCTGTGTGATCCACTTTAATCAAACTCTGGTTCGTTTTGGGAGGTGTGAATGTGCAATTGAACTCTGATTCAGATCCAGTTTCAGTATCTTTTTCACAATGACAAATGAAAAGTGTGCTGTACACCGTGCTGTACTCGAAACTCTGTCTAGAGTTTCGAGTTTCACCATGGTAACCTGCCTTCTGCACAGATATCCAGTTTCCGGTTGAACACCAGCTGTTTGAGGAGTGCTTTTTGAACTACATGAGCAATTTCACACATTAGGAAGAGTTGCTAGCCAGCATAAGCTAATGTATGTTTCCTCCCGTCGCTGCGGTGATGGTGACAGCCTCTCACCATCCTGACAAGCCCTGTCC
The DNA here is from genome assembly GCA_903067075.1 of Micropoecilia bifurca. Classification (NCBI taxonomy): domain Eukaryota; kingdom Metazoa; phylum Chordata; class Actinopteri; order Cyprinodontiformes; family Poeciliidae; genus Micropoecilia; species Micropoecilia bifurca. The sequence continues at coordinate 14,389 of CAEGAF010108392.1, read as the reverse complement.
ACTGCTCAGTGGACGGTCACACAACCAGACAAAACTTGTCTGTAAACTGGAGCTCTGTGATGCAGCATTTAGCAGAGGCTCATGATGTCCAGTGTGTCTGGAGAGAGCGAGAGAGACCAGGTTTTTACTGATCTGTGTTAGCATGCCGCAGTTTTTTAGCTAGAGTAGATTAAAGATGCTGAAGGTAGAGAAAAATTAGGTGGAATCGCCTTTTAGCCATTTCCCGAATTGGAAACCAACTTCAGCTTCATCAAATTAATGAGGTTAATTTTTTATTTACATTACAGTAAGGTTGTGAGTATATGGTTTGATTTACAGAAATCATATTCCTTCAATTTCTTGAAAGGAATGAAAAAGCTACTTTTCAATAGCCTTTTCTCTGATTGGTTGATGTGTTCTGTAGTGTTGATATTTGATGTTTAATATATAGTTTAAGGTAGAGCAGGTTAAAAAAATGTACAATGGGCACAGACTTAATGAATTTAGATCATGTGGCCAAAAGATTGAATGGCTTTGATCTAAAGCATTTAATTTTATAAAAATAAAACACAACATTTTTCCACAATTTAAGATAATATATTTAAAATATTGCATAAACCTTTTTGTCTAATTTCACATCCTTGTGGCTGTTGAAACAGCCATGGCAGTTTGGCTATTTGAATTCAATACTCAGTTAATTAAAATATACATCATCGATGACAGATCCCTCCATCTCACACAGGCTCAATCTAAGACATGTAGGAAAATACTACCCTCTTGTGGCCACAAGTGTTCATTTCTGTCCCTTGAATGTTCTTTCCCTTTGCACTCACCTGCAGATAATTTCTATTTCCCAAGGAAAAGAAACTTCCATCTCTGTTACTTACATGTGAAATCTCCAATTAGCTCTTGGAAACGATTTAAACATAAAACACAGTTTACTGCCATTTGTCTTGTTGAGCATTCAGATTTATTAGTAGTTAAAACTACAAAGGGCCACAGGAAGTACAGACTTTAAAGGCTCTTTGAGTTTAAATTTCTTTATTTTTAAAAAAATGCAGATATCTTTAAATATTGCAGAGAGGAAACGCTGTGTTCACATTTATCAAACACACTCTCCAGCAAAACAAACACATGAACCTAAACTTTTAAGACGTGGAAGTCAAATATACCGCATCCATTAAAGAAATGATGTTTCAGCGCTTGACGAAAGGCTACAACAGGAAGCAGGAAGTGGACTTCAACAGCAACGCTCAGCTGAATTTGGCTTTAGAGAAATCCATCTCTGGGTGCTGAGCCATGAACCTGCAGACAGAGAAAAAGTCACGTTAGGAAACACAAATGAGTGTTTTTATAAAAGGTTCATTTCTCAGACGTTATCGTCTTCAACAAGACTCGGGGAAAATGTCACAAAGCTGACCTCCAAGTTCAGCTAAATATAAATTCAACTTTGTAGCGTGTTTGGTTTTGTCCCCTTAAAATCCAAGTTTATCATTGCAGGTTTGTTTGGTTGTGAAAACTAAAAGAAGTTTTCACAGCTGACAGTACTCTGAACTATGACAGACTAACGAGTGTATTAGTAAAAATACAGGGCCATGTGTATTTGGATCTTTTTACTTTTGTTGTCTTTGGCTAATATTTAGATTGGTTTGATGTTAAAAAACATCAAACCATCAAACATTCTGAAACGTGCTAAAAAACAGGAAATCAGGAAAGAGGCAAATACTTTTCGCTCTGGGAGTGCTCCAGCAGTAGCTGTGTTTCCGCTGACCTTAAAATTGCACAATTTGAAAATACATTTTCTGAATGGAAACATGGTAATTTGTTGATAAAATGTTTTGGTGCTGGATTTTTTGACCATATCAAAACTACTATGGAAAAACTTCTTTCGCATCACACAAATCAAATAATCAACAACCGGACGTTACTACTGGTGGAAAAGATGAAGAAGACGTTAGGAAGTGTTAAGAGGATCACAGCGCGGAATGTTTTTAATGACTTCTTGCGTGAACAAACGTATTAGGGTGTGATTTTAATCGCGTCACATTTTTAACAGAAACACAGAAATGGAAAAATTGTGCATTTTCAACTTCAGTGAAATATCGACAACATTTAGCGATCAAAAGCCAGCCGGTGAGGACTCACTTCTTCAGAATGTCTTGTTTCTTCTGGTCTTCGGACGTCGGCAGCCCCATAGACTTCTGCCTCTGGTCGTACATCATCTTCTCCACCATCCCACGTGTCTCTCCGTCCAGGTCCGACAGCTGCTCAGCAGGTAACAGAAGAACAGCAGAGGACAGGTGTTACCAGTTGTTACCAATTTGTGATCCCCGTTGCTTAGCAACAAACAACCCAGCACAGAATGCAGTGGGCTGCTGTTTTACCTTTGAGTTCTCGGGGCAGATTTTCTTGGTGTTGATCTCTGGATCCGTGGTAACAATCCTGCTCCACCACTCCATTTTGTTAATCTTCTCCAGGTGGACTGTGACCACTTTGCCGTCGTCGATGAGCCAGGAACTCTCCTCCACCTTGACCTCGTTGAAGAGCTGACCTTCCATAACAGGAGGGTGGCCTTTCAGGCCGACCTTGATGGAGCGACGCTGGATGTCCACCACCACGTCTCGGCCCTTGATGCGGAACTTCACGTCAAAAGGAACAACGATCTGCGACAACGCAAAAAAAGATCCACTAACTAGTGTATTATACTTACAGCACATTTTTTTAAAACAGACTACTAAACTAAAAGTTTAACATTTCACACTCCCTATTTCCTTTGATTGTCCTAAAGAAAAGAGTGACACGCAGGTTAAGCACAAATGATACACTTACATCGATTTCTGACAGCGTTTGTGTCCATTTGTAGTTAGGAAGGTCACCTCCATTTCCCGAGTTAGGCTTCAGTTTGTCTTTGTCCTTCTCGTCCTCCTCTGCGTCCGAGTCGGACTGGATGGAGGAGAAACAGCTTTTACTGCCGTTCCACATTATGGAACCATCTCCTGTTGCATACTCAGGGTTCCTGAACATTTCAGCAACTCACAATTTAGACTTTTTAAAACCTCAAGACTATGATGAATGAGATGTAAAAACTGTAACACATCAAAAATGTACACGAGAAAAATCACGTAACTAGTCACATTCTTACTTTAGTTGAAGATACTAATTACTGTTTATTTTAGTCTTCACTCAACCTCCAAATTCAGTTTGTATCACAACTTATTCTACTCTTAGAAGTGTGTGATGCTGCATATTTTAGCTTCAGCCCAATAACAAGTAAACACAGAACCAGTATCACCAATACTTATTTCAGTGATATATGAAACTTCTGATCTTTAGGTATTTTCCCCTTTAAATTCATTTTGTTAAAACCTACAACACTTTAGGTGTCTACAAAATACCTTAATAATAACATATTAACTAGATAAACAAAAATAGTAGAAAAACAAAACAAATTTTAGTGAATTATTTTTAAAATAAAGTACAAAAAATAATAATCTGAGAGAGAGTTGAGAAACTAGAAGAGGAAAATAAAATACAATTTCAAGAGTGAATCTGAAGGTATCGATCCAATACTAACACCCACAATGCTGAGCTGTTCTACACAGAATCCATGTAGCGTCATATGGGCTGGTAACAGAAGGGAGCGAATGGTGAAGACAAATGATGTCCAAAAGCTATTAAGCTAGGTAGAGTATGTTAGGAGCTAATTAGCAGCGGCCTCAAAAGACGTCTGCTGGTGACAAACGTTTGATAAAAAAGTCCCACAAGAAAAAATGAAACAAAAAACTACAGAACAAAGAAAATATGAGATTAGATAGTCCTGTAACGACAACATTTGTGATTAACGTATTTATTTAAGGCAAACTTGACCTTTTTTTTAAATGCCTTAATTTTAGATCCATGAATCCTCAAAAATACTTTTTAAGATGAGTGGACACTCTGACATTAGATGCCCCTTTATGTCCACTCTTAAAATTCTGCAACACATTCTTCGACTTTGACATGATTCTGAGACTTCTGTTTTATTGTTTATTGTTATTTTAAATGTATTTCTCATTGTTCTTCCCATGTTTACAATGTTCACTGATTTTACATGAAGCAGTTTAGAACTCCTGCATGCCAACCAGTTCACTCACCCCCTTCTCTTTGTCAGAGCTCTTCTCTTCACCTCCTGTGTCATTCTTTGTCTTCTCCTCCTCCTCCTTCTTCTTCTATTGCATATAAAACCACAACAAACAAATCAGTCATTTCTGGCAGTGGTTTGGTTGCAAAAGAAGACTCAGTGGAAGCGGGCAGATCAGACCTTGTCCAGCTCAGACTGCAGCTTCTCGGCCTCCTCGTCCGTCAGCTCCTGAATTCTTGGACCGTCCTCCTTCTTCTTCTTCTCCTCGGCAAGCTTGGCACTTCTTTCTGCTTTCTCCTTCTTCTCCTTCTCCTGTTTCATTTGTTTCTCTCTGTGGGCCTTCAGCGCCAGCTTACTGTGGTGGTCGAAGGAGTCTTTAACCAGCTGGAAGTCGACATTTGACAGATGAACACATTCACACAGTTAAGTCTGACCAAATGGTAACAGAAACTAGAGAGTAGAGGTGGGACAAGTTACAAAACCTACAGTTTGTTTATTTAAAATCAATACAGTACATTAATAAGAGATGTCAGTTATGTAATAGACATTTCCTTCATTGACCCACACTTTTGAAATTCAAGTATAAGAGCAGAATTGAGTGGTAGGTTCAAAAGATCAATTCTCCAGAATTAGACATGTAGTCAAGTGATATTAAAACTAAAAAGAGACAGCTACCATTATCATACCTGATTCAAAAATGGAGTTAAAGTAGGATGTGATCGTATGATCTCAGAAAACTGAATTATTTTTTTTTATTTACCAACTTTTACTTTACAATATTACAGAATATTTTTGCTTTAATGTTGCAAGTGTATGCCTTAAATCAAGGAAACTTATTTCTTTCTTCTAATTATACAATCTTATGAGATCAGAGAATGTTAAAATGTTTTCTAATAAACATTTAGATATTCCTCTTGTTTATTATCTGACTAACTACTTTACCCCTCACTTATATTGGTCCAATACTAATTTTATGCATCAGCTCATCTAAATTTTATATATTATATGGATTCATAATTACATTTTTATTATTATTTTAATTCTTTTTTTAATTCCAGGAACAGTTCCATCCCATCTTTCCTACCTTCTCTGCAGCTCCTTGATCTCCGCCTATGAAGAAATCCGTCTTGCGTCGGAGGAAACTGAAAAACGTATTTACTAGCTGTTGGAGGGCAAAAAACAGATTATAATGAGATATATAATGTAGAATGACTGTATTATTAATTTTCTCATACATAGAAATAGGATGAAAGGTTGTTCTTTGGTGCTTTAAGTCTGTTAGAGTGCAGTGTCGTTATAGCCACAGTGTGACATATTGGAAATTAGGAACATGTGTCCTACTTTTACACATCTTGTAAAAGTATTCAAACTCATGAAACTTTCCACATATTACAGCTAAGCCTATTGCAATAATCAATAAATAGCATGATAAATTAAAACAAACTCAATCATTTCGTTTGCATGGTTAATTTTCTGTTTTTTCTCTCTTTCTAAACTATAGATAGTTTTGAAACATTTTGACTTAATGTTGTCTACTAAGTAAGGGCAGAGAGCTAAAATGTAATGGATAAATTAAATTTAATGCTTATATATCAAAATGGCCCGGTTAAAGTCTAGAACTCACTTAAAAATAGCAGTCAAAACCTCAGCGCCAGTAGCATCATAACCAGAACATTTTTTCCTTTTATTGAAGCTATAAAAAATTAAAATATATTGAATACTAATATAGCAAGAAAAACAAGAAAAATTACTCTTTTTATTTACTAAAAAACTAAAACATATTATTATTTTAAGAAAAATATCCATAATTCACTAACAGTGTTTGGTTGTGACAAATGTGAAAAAGTTCAAATGACATCAACACTTTTGGAAGGCACTGAAATTTCCTTATTAAAAATAACTGACCCTTATAGAAATATAGGTCTCCAAATACTTAAGACTAAAGAACAGCAGCATTACACTAGCATGCACAACTATTATCAACCTTCTATTCACAGTTTGTAAGCTGCCATCTGAATGCTTTCAAGGGCTAATCTAATTTTGTAGCCATTGGTACGCCGACTTTACTACAACGAGCTGGTGGTTATTGGTTAACGCGTCCCAGTATGAATGTGGTATTAATATTTACATTGTATGACAGGCGATTCATTTAAATGCGTCAGTATTTCTCCCAGTACAGGTCGAAACGTGTCTTAGTCTAACTATTAGCATCATAGCATCATAGCATCAGAATATTAGCAGCACGCTGGTTTACCTCGTGTACTCCTCCTTCGTGTTGCTGGGCCATGACGAGCAACATGCCGTCATACTTTTCTTCTTCTTCCACCATATTGCTAGAGGTGAAACACTTAGCTTATCGTTAATTGCGCGAGAAACAAATAAAGTTAAAATAACCCTAAAGATGTGCTCTTGCCTGAACCTGTTGTCACGCTACTCACTTCCTGGAAACTAACCCCGCCTAGGCTAGTTTGACCAATCAGAAGGGCGTATTTTAACTGACAAGGACAATCATCCAACTGATTGAGAGTTTTTGTTCGAGGTAGAAAAGGACCCTAGTGAAACAGAATTTTATAGAAGAAAAAAACTAACAAGAAAAAATAAAACAAATAAAAATTAAGGTATTAAATACTCTTTCAACTTCACATTATTTATTTAATTTATTTTATTTCACAGGATTAACATTGCAGGCCATTTGAATAGCAAACATTTAAAATAGCCGATGCAGGTTTTGCTTGCAGTTTCCATGGTAGCTTTACAGCTTTGCCCTGATACGGCCAATTATATGACCTAATATGTCTAAATTCAGTGACGTAAACTTACTTTTAAAAATATTTTATTACTGTTTCCATATATTCTGATTTATCAAAAAAATAGAGTTGTCACAGGCACTTTTAAATATAGTGTTGGATTTCTCACATTCTTAGCTTTCATTAATTCATTCAAAAGCTATTCTGTGAAACTTTTAGTTGCATATGTCCCTAGTCACTTAACATATTTAGTAGTCATATCTTAAGTGACAACTAAATACAGTAAATGCTCACATCAATTTCCACTTAGCTTGACAACCTTTTATTTATACTCTTTTTTTTACCTTCAATGACTTGACAACACGACTAAAGCAGGTAAAACATCAAACATTTGCAATACAAGAATACCAAAAGTAACCAGTGATTTCACACAGAACTGAAAAAAATCCTAAGTAGATAGACACTTATACACTTTTAATATTGATAATATTGACAAGAAGTTAGAAAGTTAGATTTTTTTTAATTATTCACCTGGTCAACAGAGGAACATCAGAAAACATCTGCTGTTTAAAGGACAGAAGCTTTGCAAAAGGCAGAAAGTGAGAATTTTAGAGATTTGAGGTTTCCCTTAACAAGCAAGAGCTACATGTTAAATATGAGCTTCATATAATAAAGTATTGCATACACCAATCTCTTTGAACATTAATTATAGTTTTTATGTGTCCTTTAAGGTTTTTAATCATAATAAATTACTTACAAAAGACAGGCATTCAAGTTTCTAGAGAAAGAAATGGAGTTCCAGCATGTTAGCTTATTTAGCTTAGCATATAACTGAAAAACAGCAAACAAGGATGTTGGTTTGTCAATTGTTGAAAACAACGTTAACCCCAGAATGAGGTGCTGACTTGTGATTAACACACTAAAGAGATGTGTGTCTAATAAAGTATTTCTATTGCACTGTTAATAATTGACAAGAAAGAGGATTTACCCATTTTGAACAGAATGCCATAAAAATGAGAATAAAGTAATGATTGGCCATAATTAAGAATGTTTAATTAATCTGAAATTCATCTAGTCAAGTCCCAGCAATAAAAGTTTTTACAGTGATGTAATTTTGAATCTTACTTATAGTAAATATTCAAAAGAATCTTCAACAAATTCTTCATCTCTTAGACAACTGACACTTTGACCATTAAATGCCTCTAGCACAAATTAAGTTAGAAAACTAAGAATGTAATTCATAAACAAAGAAAAGCAATAATTAAAATGAATTAAAATCAACTCTATAAAGACGAGGGCATGGTGAAATGTATATCAACAAAACAAACAAACAAAAAGCAAAGAAAAAACAGTGTTCTGCGTAATAAGGGCACGGTAAAGGACAAAATCAAACTGTAAAGCCTCAAGCTCTTCACAAACAAGCGGATGGTTAATTGTCATAAAAAATTTAACAACTGTCTCACAGACGGAGTCCCAATTAGATGATCCTTAAAATGTGCAGATACAATATTTGATAGGTACATTCATAAATATCTGCACGCAGAACCCTGAGTTCACTGTAGCCTTCACACAATTCCACCCTTCACATTTTTCTCCTTCCTGTCAAAGCAGCTCGGCTGAGCCGGACACTCCGGTGCAAGTAAAGTCGTCCTTCCAACACCCAGTGCGTGACCTGATGGAGGCAACCGGGTGGTCCCTTACCGCCGCTTCATGTCCTCGCCGAAGCATGTAGCAGTGGCACACCTGAAGACTCCATCTCTGACTGAGAGGGCGAGTAGGTTGATGGTGAACTTGAAGTGGGATCTATTAGACCAGAACCAAAAAAACAAAAACGGAGTCAGCCTTAAGTGAATGTCAATCTGTTTCATTCTGACCTACAGAATTAGAATTTGATTATTGATCCACACTCCTGGAGAGTTGTGATGTTCTTAATATGTATCTCAGAACATTAACCCTGTAATTAAGGTTTAAGCCATGGCTGGCCCAAGACGTTTTGAGACCCAAAGCAGATTTTTTCTTTTGGGGGGCGGGGGTCTCCATGCCGCAGTATGTTACACAGCATGTAACATACCAAATATCATTAGCATCATTTGTAATTAGCTTACATCATACCAGTGTTATTATGGTTACTGATTTTAACTTTATAGGAGTAACAAACTAAAGAAATTATTTGGAATTTGAAATGTAGAGGCATTTCAGTATGCCATATTATTTTAACTACTTGAAAGTAACATCAGTTGACAAACAGTTTGATATGTTATATTTCCCCAACAGAGGCAACAGCCATCAAGAGGAAAAGATTTAACATTATTTGTGTAGCAACTATAAAAACAATAAGGAAATTGGTTTTACTTATGTAAACGTTTGTATTGTTCAATATTATATATATTTCAGCCTATATGTTTTTCGGAATTTATGGCTAGCTTGGTTCTCTTGGTCATTTAGCTCTGACCAATAACCCATACAAACGTAAAAACGTTGCTAAATTGTGAATGCACCATGAATATCCTACACAGACTCATTCCACATAAACATTATCATGTTTTTTTTTTTCTCAGAACGCAGCAATCTACTGACATTTTTAATAAGGTTTTTGAAATAACTCCTGAGCAATACAAAATACATATTTGATCTTATTTTATTAGCATAATGCTGACCACTGAATTACCAGCACCAAAGGTGAGCCCTCCTGCAGCTTGCCCTTTGTTCACTTTCTGTTATACAGTGCGGCTGTGTAGTAAACAGCAGGAGCCTGCCAGGCATGACTCAGGTGTTTTATCACAGTGAAATTTTAAAGGCTAACACATTTTCTGCTGATGCAGCAGTCTGTAAATTAACAAATCATTTAGTGCTCCTTGTGTGTGCCTGTGAATGCAAACTGTTCAAGCTGGTTTTGTTGTTGTGTTAATATTAATGCAGCTGTATTACATTTAGTTAACACAGATGAGATCATGAAAGTTAATCCCTTTTTATTGTTTTAATCAAAATAGATTCATGGTCAGTCATAAGTATGACAATAAGTTATACATTTATGTGAAATGCCTTTGAGTGTAAAATACTCTGAATGTGCAAAATATTTGGTATGCTGTTTTAGTCAATGCACATAAAGCACATCTAAAATCATATTAGTTGGACCACATACATGTTCAGAAGTTAAACAAATTAAAAAATATCACTCATAAAAATCCATAAGACAAGACTTGAGATTAAAAAAACAGATGTAAGTTAAAATTCTTTGGATCCTGGGTTACTTTGCTATCAATTTATTTGCTATCAGTCAAATCAATGCAGTTTGTATCTGTTTACTGCCAAATTATATCAATCAGTCCCTCCAGTTTCTTGAGAATTATTGTGAAAATTCACGCAAAATCAACAAATCCCCACACTTTTTTACAATAATACATAATTGAGAGTTTATTGGTGATTTTTCTCAAAAATTGTCAAAAGCTTGTACTAACCAGCTGCATCAGCTTTAGTTGATGTCAGATGATTTATATAAAAGGTCGCATTTACCGTCAGAAAAAAAGTGCAAATATCACAAATATTTCCAAATTAGTACCACAAATACTTTGATTTTTATGACAAAAAAAATCACAAAAAGTATCACAAAATCCTGAAGGGACTGAAAGGATATTCAATAATATATATATATATTTTATTTTAAGACTTCATTGATATTTTAACAGTTTGTGAACATATTTTATCAACACATTCTGGCACAACTGGCCCTTTAAGAGCATTCATGATGTTGATTTGGTACAGAACAAAAATTAGTTTGACTCCCCTGCATTAATGGGTCCCTAGTCAAATAGTTGCTGTGGTGATATGGGCCCAGGTGGGACAGTCAGTCAGGAATCAGGCATCCACTCCCTCCTCCACAACATATGCAACACTACACATCACGTTGCTCACATCTTGGGGTGTGGACCTCGCCGTCATGGGGGGCTAAGTTGGCCCCATGTCTGGGCTCCCAGATATGGGGCATCCCAAGATGTTAATGTGTTCTTACTAACCTGTTTGTTCTGAGTTTGCCCTACAGCAGGGGGCTGGTGCCTGTCTGCCACATTGGTGACTCTAGAGGTGAGTCTCTCTTGAGAACTGCTGTGTGGTCTTGCTGTGGGTGGGTCTGTGCAGGAAATGGCCCACCACAGGGACCCGGTTCCAGGCTTGGCCTACTCAGTGTGGCTGAGTCAGGGGTTTGGTGCTCTGTGTTTCACCCTGAGCCTCACCCTGTCTGAGGCAGCTGTGACCTTCCATAGTTGTGTCCACTTATCCTTTGCAGGTATTGGGTGTTACGTACCTCCCCTATTACATCAAGCTTTTTCCTTTTAAAAAGCATCTAACTAACTTTAAGTGTTTCTGTAAGCAACATCTTCCTTATTGAAGAGTTTTGTCAACAGGGACTGGTAAAGTGCGCTTACTTACACATCATGCTGAGAACTATTAAATTACAGTCACATCTTTCTCTTTTTCACTCTAATAAATGCAAATATTGCAAATATTTGGGTATTATAAAGGGATAAAACATAACCCTTACCTCCATTTTTCCTCCACATGTTTCTGGCAAACTTGTCAGTGGAAGTCAAGTCAGATATTTGGATGTTGGGATTTGACTTGTAGTCATCTTGAGGAAAAGAAAACAACCAAACACTTTCTCTGACACCTGTAGGTATTATATTGGCGAGGATAAAGGAGTGAAAACTGCCCAACTTACTGTTGTTGCTTGAGGGAAAGGAGCCACTCCCAATCATGGTCTCGTGCCCACTGTCCGACATCGTCCTTACCATCATGGGAATGGGTGGCCGCTTCTTCGTGCTCTTCCGAGTGCTGATGCGGATGATGCCCCGCACCAACCGGCACTCGGCTTCCTGCTCGTCCATTTTGTGCTCCTCTGCCAGGGAGTTGATGAGTTGGTTGATGGCTTTGCTCTTCCTCAGAAACACAGAGTCTGAGGTGCACCTGGCCAGCTCTTCGATTTGATACTCAGAGTACAGCTCCAGTAGCTTCTTGGTGATCAGGGAGTCCACGTTCTCGTCGCCCTCCTCCCAGTCATGAAACGGCACAGAATCATGCAAGGAGGCAAACTCTGATGGGGTTTGAGAAGGCAGTGGAGCATATGGTGAATATTTGATGTCGCAATCCAAATCATCTTTCGGACCGACTACTTTGACTCCGTTAATGCGAAAGTCTGACCATTCGGTGTCAGCCTCTTCTTTGCTGTTGTCCGGGTTAACGCCTCGGAGGCTGATCTTTTCTGGCTCATCCAGGGAGCTCTCATTCGGCGCCAAACGCGGAGCATGGATGCAGCGCTGGCACACCTTATACAATCCAAAGGTGATTACAGTGCACATGAAAGTTTTACAGCTCTTTGGAGAAGAGCAGGGATTGCAGCTGGATGCTGCAGATGAAGGCTCGGCTACACCGGGAATGAAGTCGATGGCCTCAGACTCGTTCCCATTAGCATCTTTAAGTCGGCCTTTGTGGACCGGCTTTGGCTGTGGGGTTGGCTGTCTATCCTCCACTGGGTCCACACACCGCTCCTCGGTGAAAGACACTTGCCTGGTGCTCCCCAGCCTCTCGCTGTGCCTCAGACTGTCACTGGTGCCAGCAGACATGACTAACAAGCTGCAAGAATCCAACGAGAAAAGAAGCACAACAGAGGGGTTACGCTAAAAATCATTAAACCATATTATCCGTCTGTCCGAGAGAATATCAAATCACTTTAAACCACATGAGAGCATCTATCTTTAAAAAAAATGAATCCACTATTACAGGAAGGCAGGTAATGTGGCCAAACAGGTTTCATGAATGATGCACCTGGTGAGAGACAATCACCCATTCATACATCCCATTATCTGTGTGATGCCATGGAGTGTTCCACAATGATAAACAACTCATTCAATTTGGTCACAACTGAAGAGTGCATAGCCAAGACTGCTAAGTAAGGCACAAATAAAGTAAAAACAAACATTAACTGAGTTGCATTAATAATAATAATAATAATAAAAATAATATTTCTGACAATATTCATCATTTGTATTATTATTATTCACTGCATTGTTATGCATTAGCTTATCAATGGCTACTTGTGATAAAAGTAAAATTATTTATTTTGGTTATAATTTTGTCTTGTTATTGTAGTAATATTAAAAAAATATAGCAGTAGATCACCAACATACTAGCTACTGTCGATAATAAGAATATTTTATATGTTAATACTACTAGGACTACTGCAGTACTACTATTACTACTACTACTACTAATATTAGTAAACAAAAAAGAACAATAAGCAAGCATCTATAAGGCTTGTAACATGGAATAGCAACAAGGATATTAATATTTTTATAATGTGGTTAATTGGCATAATAATTGTTTTAATAATATTAAACAAAAATAAAATAATAATAATAATAAAAATAATAATAGAATAAAAGTAATTCTTGTCAGTAATATGAATATTTAGTATAGCTATCATTTAAAAAAGGTGACATTAATAACAGTGAACACACCTTACGTGTTATTGGTGGTGTTACCCTACATTTATAATAATATTAATAATGATACCAACAGCACTGTCATTATTAATTTAAGAAATTATAATAAAGTAACAATAATGCACTTTAACTTAGTTGTTATCATTATAACATAAATAATTGGGCATCTACAACCAAAACAACAACAATAACAATGATTATTATTATAATACTTTTTGTAGTGAGATCAATTAGTATAATAATGATGCTAAGATTGAATAGTAAAGTTATGTGGTACAACTGGCATCAGCTTAGATATCTCAATTTGTAATAATGTTCATTATTTCCAAAGGTAAAATAAGGTTATTAAAAATATTAATACTATCAGATTCTGGCTGAATAATCCTGTATATGGTCACCAGTGGAACACATGAGTTGAGCAGTCAGTCTTTTCTCAGTGCTGACGTCCTCTACGACTGTTTACAGCGCTCAGAGCAACGTCGCTTTAATCTCGTCCACTAAACGAAAACGTTTCGCTGTTTTACGGATATGTAGCCTAATTACTAATTCAGTTAGCAATGGGTTAAGATACTGGAGACATTCGCTCGCAGTCATTTTTTTGAGCGTGTATCAATATTGTTTTCACGTTCATGGCGACTGTCATTGCGTCTCTTCCTCCATTATAAACTTCTCACCTATAGCCAGAGTACGCTGCGTCCACAAGCCGACTCCCCCCAAAATCACGGCCTTCCCTGTGTTCTACAAGTCAACATGTATGTTTTAATCCATCTGTGGCGAGGAATTGAGTCCAAATCACTCCAAAATGAAAGTTTCAGGAAACTTTAGGGGAAATCCGTGTACCTGAGCGTCAAGGTACAGGAAGCGGACCAGGTAAGCCAAAACCGGAGTGAGGACTTCCGGTTAGAAGTGGCTTTAGAAAATAAAACTCAGGTAAAATGACAAAACTCTGTGGATTCTAATGCACAGGTAGCCGCTCGTGTACGCCTATACATATACAGATCTATAGATTTGCTGGAAATAAGCTTTTTTTTTTTTTAACGACAAACATT
>CAEGAF010108387.1:0-43351 GCA_903067075.1 Micropoecilia bifurca | reverse complement strand
TATATAGATATAGATAGATAGATAGATAGATAGATAGATAGATAGATAGATAGATATAGATATAGATATATAGATATATATTCACACCTAGAAAGTGAAATTTCATGGAAATCTTACCAAAAATTCTCAATTTGATTTTAGTTTATATTTTAGATTCAAAGATTTTTAAAGTTTCATTTGAAAACAGATTTTTTGTATTTCCAGCTATCTTTTTTATATTAAAATATATATCATGATATGAAGAATATCAGTGTGACAAAAAAGTAAAAACTCAAAATAAAGAAAAAAAATCTGTCACAGTGCAATTACTTTTTTATACAACTTAATGTTTTGTCCGACTGGATTTTTTTAACTGCATCACGAGGAATAAACACAAATACATGCATTACTTTCAGATTTTCATTTGCAAAAAATAAAATAAGAAAACCATGTGCATTTATCTCACCAGCGCTTCACCAACAGTAACCAAGTTTTCATTTTCTGAGCTAAAGAAGAAACTAAAGAAAGTGCTGGGGAAGCTGCCATTTTAACAAAGAATCCTCTTAGAGTATGCTGCTTCTTTTTCTCTTCAAATCTAGATTTATTGCCTTCCTCTATCAGCGCTGGTCATCAAAGTTAAATTAGATATTTTTTGCTTGGAAACATGGAGGACATTCAAGTCATTTCAGAGGCTGAGCAAGTCTTTTGTTTGCAACGGATGTCATTTTCCTTTGAAAGAAATTGACTCGCATTAAACCGCTGGCTGCTTATCACTGATGGAGTAAAGATAAATGTCATGATTAAAGTTTTCCTACAGCATACTGTAAAGACATATTTTTATAGCAAGGTAACATGATACTAAAAGTGTTAAAACACCCGATGTTACTTAGCTGTGATGGAGAGTTCACCACATTATTTGTACACACACCTCATGAAGAATTCATCAGCCTGCACAAGTTTTCCCTTATTTTAATAAAAACGGACAGAAATGTCATGATAAGCAGAGTTTCTTGTGAAGCGTTTACTTTCTTAGAACTCATGACTTTGACCGCTGCAAGAATGAAGTCAAACAATAATAAAATCAAAGCCCTACATACTATGCGTGTTTGCCCTGGTAAGGCTGCAGGGAGGCAGGGAGGGGCACCAGGCTCCCTGCCTTTCTGTGTGTGGGAGTAAAAAGGGGAGAGGTGAAGCTGGAAAGGTCATGTCTGGTGTGGAGGAGGGGTCAGGGATGTGATGGTCTCAGGTGGAAAAGGAAATATGTGGGTTGAACTGATGGCATACGGCGAATTTGTGTGTTCGGATGTGATGGATGAGATGTGCTCATGTGGTTTCTTATCGTAGATATTATGGATAAACAGACAATTCATCAGGGCATACCGGGTCAGGAGATTCCTTCACTCTTACCGGTCCTGTGAACTTTAAAACCAATGGGTTAGGTTTAGGGGGTGACTTTTAATTAATTAAAAACACAAAAATATGAAAAGATCTTTATTCAATGGTGTTTATAGATATTATATAATGCCGTTTAAATGACAGACATACAAAAATCCAACCAAAAGTATGATCCATTAGTACTGCACAGTCAGCTTAGCTTCTAAAATCAAATGAAGTAATAACACAAAAAAAACCCAAACCTAAACAATCGATTATCATAACATCTTCAGCAAGGACTCTTTGTACTCAGTGCCAGTTCATGTACATTTCAAATAAACTGATTTTGCAACAGGTTATTACAATTAAAGGATGGAAAAGTAAAATTAATTTTTTTTCCCCCTTGATACTTTTATTGTATGCAAACTCAACACTGCTTCCTCTTGCAGTAGGCGCCGTGTCGTCATTGTCAAAGTCGAGGGCCTGAACAAAGTAAGAAGGAAAAAGCATTTACAGAGAAGTTGATGTTTGAAAGTTCTTTGAATCATGAGTCTGATTAATGGCTTTTGTTTTGGTACTGGTACTTATGACGAGCCCTGTTCATGTCCTGAACAGCTGCAGTGGTAATGAAGTCTTGAGAGAAAATAGAAGCAGCAGATTTACTATTGGAACGGAGCCAGCCGCAGAGCAGTGCTCAGGTGCTTGGTGTTGAGGGCCAATCATGGCAGGGTTGGCTCATTCTTAATGAGAGGATCTCCATGAACCAGCATCCAGGACAGGACACCTTGACCCTGATACTCTAGTCCTCATAGTAGTGGGCACCAGCTGCTGTTGCTTCCTACCTGAAATGAAAATTAAAGGAGGACACACACTGAAGTGTTTGACCTTACTGTACCTCACACAATATTTTAAAAGCGAAACAAAGATTGAATATTTGGATGGTTGCTTTTGGGAGGTGAAGTAATAAGGCTTTATGTCTCAAAGCTCTAAATAATTTGTTTTCAATTTGTGATAACACATTTCTGAAACACATAAGATTGGCTCCATTAACTGGAAAGGGTAATAAAAAAAAGGGAAACTGAAGTTAAAAGCAGGGTACTGGCAGTGCCTGTCCAAGTTTCTCTGAGGTCTAATGTGTGTGTGTGGGGGGACCCTTTTCAGTCTTTAAATGTTTAATTTTATATTTTACAGCTGTAAAGCTTTTGCGAGCCCAGAACATAACATAGGTTGCTTATCATAGGGTTAAAATAATCAGAATGGAGTTTGTTTCTTTTTATAAATATTGACTTCATATATTTCTTTGGTATGGCAAAAAGAAATAAATAAAATTAGTTGTTGACAGTTTTGAGTACTGTACTTTGTCACAATATCTACTGTTAAGTTGAAGACAGAAGTGTATAAATGTGATGAGTAATAATATTTCCAGACTATGAAGCCAACTCAGCAACAAGTTATTCAATTCTAAAGTCACAATGATACATTTATTTCTCTTTTTTTTCCAAGCTTAATGTCTCTTCACAAGCAACCACAGAAAAAAATTCACAAAAACTTGTATTGTTCTTCAAACATTTTGGAGTTTATGTAATATAAACTTTTTTAGCTTTATAACTATCACCCTCTCATCAAAAACCTACCTGCAGTATTGCTGGATGTTTGAGAAATCCTTGAATTTCCTGTGGCACCCATTTGGTTTGGCTCTCACGATGCGGCGCTGAATGTTTCAACAAAGTTCCTGCTTGGAGCTGAAGTCTCCAGCCGAGCTTTCGCCTCCCCTCCTGCTTGCCTTTCTTACTCAGCTCCATCAGACTAGTGGCAGCAGCAATTAGCAAACACCTGGCACAATGGAAAGGCATTGTTGTGATAAAACCAGAGTGTTGCTAGGAGCAGAAGTTTCTTTAAAAAGTCTCAGGCCAATTTCAAAGATTCAAATTGAGAAGTCAAATTTTCATTGAGCACAATTGAAATTTGTGCAAACACAGATTGATAAACATAATTTTTATAACAACTGAAAGTAAAATAGTTACTATAAAATGCAAATGTGTGCCTGGAAAATACATGATACTCCCCCTTCAATGCATGTACAAATCCTGGTGGCACACTTAAACGATTCACGTTCCACTTGCTGTGTAATGTGAAAAATTATGATAAAAGTACAAAAAAATTGAAACATCACAAGCCATTAGCACAAAATTTAAACACAAAGTTTTAACCCTGTTTGGGAACACTTTTTATCAGCCTTCCATTAAAATCACGCACCTGCTTTTTGAATAGAAAACTGACTTAAAAGGCAAAATATGAAAGCATCCAGACAAATAAACTGACAGATTTACACGACTTTTTTGTTACTTTGAAAGACGCAGGCAGAATCACAATTTCAAATTAATTAATTTCAACGTGCTTTTCCTTTCTGAAAAAAGCCGTTTTCATGGCGAGGTTTCTAAATTGACCTTGCACGTACTGTACTAGAAAAGTGATTGGTATTCTTATTCTTAAATAGGAACGTCAGGTGTTTTCTAAAGCAGAAATCCTTGAGGTGTTTCAGTGTAAGGAACTTCATTATATGAGTCAGAGTATTCTATTTTGCTCTGAAAGTTTGGAATTATTCATGAATCTGTTCTCTTTGAATAGAAGAAAAATCTATGAAATTGCTTGCAAACAAAAAAAAAGTTGTTTTTTTAAAAATCATAGTTATAACATCTATAGCTGTTTGGATGCAAGCCAACACATTTTGGTTATTGTTGTTATGACTGAGTAAAAAAAATAATGTTCACTTTAACTGAAAAAAAACGAATCACAAAATATTTTTAATTGCTTTTTAAAACTGTAAACATGGCAGGTGCAGAAACTGAAATGCATAGGATGAAATTTAACTAAGAAAAAACCAGAGGAGGCATTTTGCAGGTTTCTACCTGCAAATGCCAAAATTTGACTCTTTCCTAACATTTGTCTGGTAACAGAACAAAGCCTTTTGTCAGGAATTAGAAGATTTTAAAAGGACTGTCTTACCTCCAAATGTAGCTACCCACACACTGACTGTTACCGGAAAACATTCATCCACAGTTTGCAGCAACATAAAACAGCAAAGGCAAACTGTAGCCGACACATCCCAATGTTTCACCTGATGTAAATGATGTCATCTGTCAAGTCTCTGAGAGTTAGTGTGGAGTCCAGAGGTCCACTCAGTACAGTCCACATGCTGTGACTGTGATCACGAAAAGTGTTTCAGCTACAAAGACCAAGGAAGAAAATACATGGAAGCTTGTTTGAGCAGAACATAGCACATTAATTGACGTGAAAGTATCTCAATGAACTAAAATCAGGGACTGCTGAGTCAAATTTATATTTGTCTTATTGAGAGGGGGGTTGTTTTAGTGTTATCTTCTCATCAAAAACATACTTGGGGTGTTGCTTTGATTCTTTGCATGCATGAGAAATCCTTTAATCTCCCTGAATTTTCATGCGCAGGTGAATTTTGCTAGAGAAAGTCAATAGTTTGAACCAACATCTACTTTCTGTAGTGCTAATCTTTTTTGCTCAATTAAAATTCCATTTTCTCAATGTCGAGTTTTAGCCACAAGGCTTTGTGATGAACTCTGCTACCATGAGATATTTTTATTTTGCTCATCTCAGTGCCTTACTTTACATTAAGCTCTTTTTAAGTTACAAAGTTTTCGTGTTATCATCCCAAAGATTACAGGACTTTGCTGTATCATCATGCAAATATTTAGTTCAAATAAAGATGTCGCTTTCAACACAGATTTGATCACGCTCAGAGTCAGAGCTAAGAAAAAAAAAGCCACAAACTCTAATGGTGTGGTTTATTTTGTGCACTAAATTCTTTTTTTCCCCAGTTTGTTTTGTACAAGCTGGGGCTGCTGGTCTTAAAATCAAATTAGCAAAACAAATCAACCATATGATGCACAGGCCTGCTGATTGCAGCTTTTTTTTTCTCTCTCTCTCTCTCCTGTTCTTTTTTATTGGCATTTTAGCCCTCTTTCCCCTGCTTTCCTCCTGAAGTTGCAGCTTTCTCGCCACGAGGGTCCCTGTGGACTAGACCAGATGTTCCAGGCAGCACACTTCCCCACTCTCTGCCTCATGGAATATTCATGGGCAACCAGGCACCATAGCACAGCAAAGCACCATGCAGACAAGAGACAGTTTACTTATTTATTTATTTCATCACCCTGATGCCTGGCTGTCTAAGGCACAATGGTTCACCATATGAGCACGTCTTCTCACCTTAAAAAAAAAAGCTCTTCTTTTTTTCCCCCTTTTATAGTGTTTATTTTTCCTGTCCCATTATTGCTCTGAATACATACACATAGCTTCCTCTGTGTCTCTGTGTTCTTAGTCTTTCCTCTTTTTTTCGGTCCTTCTTTCACTGTCCTTCTCCTGCACTCGTTTTCTCTCTCGTCACTTTTATTTGGCAGATGGGCGTGGAATGAAGAGAGTGTTGAATAACTAATGCTGGTCTGTGAATCCTAATGGTGGTGCTTAAATACAAAGCCATTATTTACAACCTCGCCTAATGTAATAGAACACTTAAATTCTTTGTTTGGTTGGTGATTATTTGGCTAAATGCTCAGCAGTAATGCATCCTGTTTGGCTGTTAATGGCTCATTTTCCATAATGGATCGGTTGTTGTTTGGACAAAGGTTTGCGGCTCGTTATTTATCAATATCAACATTCGCCGTGTTTCGCCAAAGTATTCGCACCCCTTGAAGTTTTCCACATTTCTGTCACATTACAACCACAAGCTTTAATGTAGTTTACTGTGTGTGACTGACAAAAACAAAATAGCGTGCTAGTTAAGTGGAGGAAATTGCATGGATGTTTTACACAAAATCTGAAAGGTGTGACATTCATTTGAATTCGGCTCAGCCGAGTCAACACTTTGTAGAAGCGTCTTTGTCTGCAGCTACTTGTGCGAGTCTTTTAGGTTTTTATCAGTGAAACAGTAACATGAAAAGCTTTCCAGAGATTAGACATGTACATCAGAAATTATGAAATTCAGCATGCAGACAGACAAAACAATAGCAATATGTTTTGTTGTATTAAGAAATAAAGTTTAGAATCACAAAAAATATTGTAGCCTAAAATATAAACAGTAATTCAAGACCAACATTTATTTGGTTGGTGATTTTCTTTTTGACAAAAAAAGTATTTTGTTGTCAAAGATGATTCTTTTCTCTAAACAGAAAGAATCAATATAATATGATTCAACTAAGAAGAATAGATAAACAACTTAAGCCCTACAAGTTTTCATGGAGTCTTTTTTTGTCAACCTCTGTTAAATCAGATGGAGAAAATAATTTGCATCAGTTTTGATGTTTTTGCACAGATTCTTATTTATATTTAGGTTTACACTATGAATATGCTGTACCATTACTATTCTGACTACAGTTTTAAGACTTTTGTTCTGCTGAAATCTCAATCCAAGTCTTTTTTTTTTAGCCTTTAACATGTTTTCCTCGTTGACGATTTTATTTTTAGCTTCATGTTCCTGGAACTTTCTCTGTCCAGGAACGCTGAAGAAAATCTTGATGCTGGGTTTAGGGTAGCACCATAATTCACCCTATGGATGCTGTGTTTAAAGTGGTGTGAACTGTTAGCATGCTGTCACACATTACATGCTAGCTGACCAAAACCTAGGAATTTTCTCTGTCACTCACTGGTTCAAATTTTTAAAATGGCATTTTAATAATTTTCTCTTAGTAACGACTTTCTCTGAACCTCCTCTAGATACAGCTTGTCTCTTGGGCAGCTCCTCTGTTTATTGCAAAATTTAAGGTTCATGAATTCTTCTGATTGGAACTGCAAAATCTGCCTATTTGGTCAAATAATGGCACCTGGAGAATGAAGGAATAAAAAGACTTTTGCCCCCCCCAAAAAAAGAAAACAGTGATCTTCAGTAGATAGGAGCAGCGACAGGAGCAGAATGTGAGAAGGAAGAGAACCCAGGGAAAGGGAAAAAAGACTAAATCCGAAGTTGTAGCAAGATCCATCTCTTTTTAGCAGAAAAGGAGGCAGCGAGGCACGATGCCAGGCGGTACCTCTGCTCCACTTGACTGCGGTCCAAAATGACAGCTGACTGCTGCGGCACAGACATCATGGACGAGCAGATGTGGCGGCAGCTTTCCAAGTGCAGCAACACTTCATTCCTCCCCTCTTACTCTCTCTTTCCCTCATTTTCTTATTTCCTTGTCATCAAGGAAATACTCCCCACCTCCCAATTCCTCCCTTCACATCTTCCTCATTCATCACGTATTTATCCTCCCAAGATTTTTTTTAACTCATCCAGACCCTCCCTCAAACTACCCCCACTGTCCTTTGCAACAGAAATTTAAAGAGGAGGTTTCTGATTAGGAAACTAACTTCCCAGACAGATTCTCTCTCAGCATTGTTCTTCTCCAGAGACTGATCATCACTCCCAGCATGCACCTGTAGTAAAGAGGTTATTCAGCTCTCTCGCAGCTGAGGCGCAGCTGACTACTCTCTGGCCCACATCCGGCTCTATTTCCACTCCAGCTAATCAAATTGCATTCATATAATCAGCTAATTGCTAGCTAATGTAATTTTACAATTATTACATTCTCTAAACATTTCATTTTAAACATTTGGCTACGAATGCTACACTGACTGTCCCTCCCTATCCCTCACTTTTCCCTCCCTGTTTATGTGTGTGTGTTTATCAGCATCTGCAATCTCTTCCCATGCAGACTTTCTCCAGATTGCGTGGTTCTCACTGTTTCCTGTGGTCCAGAAGAGAGTAATCTTCCCAAAGCAGTGGGGAAAGAAAAGCGGGGGACCCTCAGCGGGACGAGTTTGTCAGGAGTATAGGTCAACCAGGGCAGTTAATAATGCTGTTATCTTGGAGGCAAGCAGGAGGAGGAGAAGGAGGGAGAAGATGTGGTAAGACAGAGGAGGACCGGGGAGAGCGGAGATAAAGTGAAAGTAAATAAGAAAGGAGGATGAAGAGGAGGTGTTTAAAAGGAGGAAGGATGAGAAGTAGGGGCAGGAGGGAATTTGCTCATGGTTCAAAAGGAGCCGTGCCCACAGAGAGGGAGCCCTGCTGGGTCTATGCAGGGGGGGCGGAGTGGAGGGGCAGGTGGAAGTCTGGAGGGCTGTGTTTGTCTGCAAGTGGCTGCTTCTTTGTGTGCAAATGCAAAGGTAGGGCTGCCATATTCAATATTCCTGTCAGGCTGGACTTAGAATACCAAAACAACCTGTCTGGGAGAATCCAGATGCTCCTGCTCCTCTTCGCACCTTCCTTCCTCCCTCCTCCACGCTCCACCTCTCTCCCTTTGCTCCCTCAGCACACATACGGTGGACGATTTCAACTTGCACTTTTCCTTTTTTTATTATTGCAAAACTGGTATTTCTTCCTAATGGGGTGTTTAAGTCGGGAGTAGAACAGTTGTTTTTTGAGGGATTATCAAATGTGTTAATAGTGCAACATCTTGACTGAGAACACAGATGTTTGCTGTTGTAACAGAGACGGTTTGTACATTTTGATCCCTGTCAGTGGTGAATGACTCGAGGTACAACTGTGCGGAGATGAAAACAGTTGCCAGGTTCGCAGTCTCTTCAGTCATAAAACAAACACAAAAAAAATGTCTTTGAGGTTTGTTTGGCATTTTTTTTCTCTCAGGTGCAGATCTTTTATTTTATTTTATTTTTTTAAGAAGAAACAATAAAAACGGTGTGGCAACATTTTATGTGGATTCCTCTTTCCTGCTCCCTCTCGCATTTAGACAAACCTCATAAGATATGCTTGTAGTGTTGAGAAGAAGGCATGCTCCACAGAACAAATGGTGTTAATTTGCCGCGCCTCTCTGAAGCTGCACATTAGAGAGAAGCCTTCAGGGAGAGAGGGAAGGGAGGGCGGGGGAGGAGGAGGAGACACGGGGAGATGGGGGGGGGGCAGAGGGAGGTAGGGAGAGGATGGAGAGAAGAGGTGGAGGAGGAGGAGGCAGCAGCTGTGCTGGAATTAATGTCTGCATGCCAAATTAGAAACACCATGCATCTCCGTCAGAAATCCACTGAAAAAAAGAAAAAAAGAGGAAAGAGTCAGAAAGAGAAGATAGATAGATAGATAGATAGATAGATAGATAGATAGATAGATAGATAGATAGATAGATAGATAGATAGATAGATAGATGGATGAGGCCTGATGTGTTGGTGATGGAAGACCCTCATCACAGAGGTGCGAGGCTTGTGGGGGCCACTGCTCCCAGTGGTGGCCCCTGGGGCCCAGCATGCATTTGATTATCAGTGAGAGGATCAATAATGAGAGTAGAGGCTCTCTCTAATGATAGCTGCAGGCCAAGGGGCCAAAGGGCCTCGGGGCAGAGAGCTGGAATGACAACCCTCATAAATACAGCATAAGAGTTGAACAAACTGAGAGTGAGCGTAACATGCAGGTCAAACATTGTGTGTGTTCTTTTGGGCCAGTACGGTTGAGAGGTATGTCAGATGAAGGACACAGAGAGCAGATGGCTGCGTTGAGCTGTACAAGCACCTCACCTCGTCTCTGCCTCGTTCAGCGCGGCTAAATGCAATGTACCGCTCACTCATATCGACACCGTACAACCCCTGAAAACTCCTATGCAAAAAAAAGAAGAAGCACACGGCGCCTCGTCCTGCTTGCCAACAATTTTGTCGCCCTGCGGTTTCCTTGTAAGCATTCAAATTTTACACCTTTTCAAGCTGAAAACCTGGTTAAAGAAACTTTTTTTCCCCCCCATCAGAAATGTTTTCAGTGCAGGTGTTAACTCAGAACTCTACATTCAGGTATCATTATCCTCCTCTGCTGTGGCAGGTCAAACAGCAGAGCCACCAAATAGGTGACAACAAGAACAACAACAACATGCTCATTAGCTCATTTCTGGATTTTTTTTCTGCTCTTTCGTTGCTGAGCTAAATTAACCATCCCATTCCTCTTCTTTGTGTGTCCTCTGTAGAAACAAAGCAGCCCCCCCGCCCCCCCAACATCCCCTCCCAGATAGACAACACACACTCTGGCTCCCTTTCCCTCCATGCTCCCCAACCATCCTTGTCATTGTAAAAAGTGCCTCCCATCTGACTGTACACCACCACCGCCTTACCCCCACACCTCACCTTCCTCTACAGCCCCCTCCTCACCCACTGCCTCCCTACCTTACACCCCAACCCCCTTGCTCTCTAAGCAACACGCCCGCTCTCCCCCCTTTCTCCTCTCCCTGCCTCCCAATCACCCCCCGGGAGGTGACATCTGCCGGGATGCGCTCGGCTGGTTCCAGATGCACCACCGCCTCCTCCACCACCGCTGCAGCCGCCACCACCAGAGCGAGTGAGCAAGCCAGCGACACCCCAACACTCATTTCAATTCCATCACCCTCTCCCAATCATCTTGCCTCTCCCCAGTGCAACATTAACGAGCCTCTTTCATTTGAATACATAATTAGCCGCCCGAGCACTCTGCTTCACTAATTTTGAGACAAAAGGATGGAGGAGACGAGGGGGTTGGGGTTTTTTAAGGGTAAAAGGGGGTGGGGGATGGCATGTTGGATGAAGAGGATGAGCCAAGTAATGATACCTACCCCCCCACCCCCCCAAAATAAAAAGAAGCATATTAATTTGGGAGCGGAGGGAGGTGCATTTCTTATGTTTTACTCTTTGTCTTCTTCCTGCTGGCCTCACTCTCTTTGTGATTTGTGCACTTGTGAATCCACGACTTCTTCTGTTTGGTAATGTGGCTACATCCTTGGAGTTGTTCCTCAGTCCTTCCTTTTTGTGTGTGTGTCTCCAAATGACAATGCATGCATGTGAGTGAATCCATCACCAGCCCTCGGGGCATGCAGCACTCCCAAGCCAAAATAAACCCCACTTACTCCTGCACAATAAATCATTCCTCTCAATGAGCTGAAGCCAGCTGAGACACCCCTTAGTGCATTACAATATCATCTAGCTACATTCAATAAACATCGCTCCTATTGCCCTCACCGTGGGTGACTTGGGTTTGCCAGAAATAATGGCCTTGAGGCTTTTACGTGAGTTTGACGACGCATTCAAATAGCTGCGAACATGTGTCAGGGTTATATCATATTCCCGATTTACTGTCACTTAATGAACCAGAGCTCCCTGTATGCGTAAAGAAATATTGAGTTTATTAAAGCCAACAAAGAAGGGACAAATCGAGAGAGAGAGACAGAGCTCAAACAACGTGAAGGAGCAAAGAGGAATGAAGATTGCTTCTATTTTGCATGTATCTCGCCTGCAAAAGTGACGTCGTCTCTCTTTCTTCTTGGTGCTGTGCCAGGCCTGGCCTCCTGTCAGCTGTCGGGGGAGCCAAATGACAGCTTTGATCCTATTAGGATCGGTGCCAAATCAACACTTTGCTCATTAAGGACCTGCACGCGCCAGCTAACGACGTACCCGCCTCTTCCACGCAGCCCTGTGGCCGACACCGCGTGCCAGCCAACCATGCCCGGCATGTGCCAGGTGAGCGCCGGGGCTTGGGCAAAACGCTCTGCAGAGTCAGTGCTGATTCAACACAATTCAAAGTATACAATTGCTATGCAATTGAGAAGTCTAATTACAGATTATCAAACGTGCAAGGTAAAAAAGGACTATTAATCTGTAAAAATCAAGAAATCTCTCTCCTAGTGTCAGGATTTTCTTCATTCAGTAGTCACTTCTTCAGCAATTTGTCTGTCTATCCATCCCTTCATCATCCCTAATGGTCACTTTTTGTTTTATTTACAACAAACCATAAATGCACAGAATCGTGACTTCAAAGCCAAAATACTTTTGAGTCCCTTGTCAATATTGAATATAGTTGCATGTTAATCAGGGTTGTAGCTTCTTCCTGATGGAAGAATCGTTTGCACCTGTGAATAGGTGCAAACTTTGATGTCATTTTGAGAGAAGCATATTGTTTCACATCCTGGCATCAGAGACCCTGCTGAACTGAACTGAGATAATACTGCCAACAATTAAACGTTATCCCTCTCCTGCTGTTAACTTTTTAGTTTACACTAATGTAAAAAGTACTCCTACATCAGTGCTGCTTCTTTTTTGTTTATCCCTGAAGCTTCTCAAATTCCCAGACGGTCGTGGCAGATGGCCATTTGCACTAAGCCAGGTTCTGCTGGAAGTTTCTTAGAATTAAAGGGGATATTTTCCTCTCCACTGTCGCTACATGCTTGCCCAGAATGAGGCATTTCTGGAAAGTCAGCAAGATATGATGCAGCAGGAAGGTCAAAGCAAAATGTTCGAGGTAGGCAGACATTTGTCACAGAAAAAAAAAAAAATCAGTCCCGTTTCATTTATCCAAATTTGTATCTCTTGTGTGACAATATGCATAGATTTTCACTGCTTCACTAACCTAATGAGCTACACACACTCCTGTCAAGCTCATCCTCGAACACACACACACAGGACAAGGACACACACACACCTGAGTCTATATATTTAAATGATTCAGGGTTAAATTACACAAGTCTTTGTTTTTGTAACTATCCTTAAGCCACACTCTTCTCTGTCATTTTTTGATATTTGATATTTTTTCCAAGTTTCTTTATCCCCCTCATGCTGGACTCTCGACCTGATATTGTTTCGAAAGGGTTAAGCAGATTTTCAGTGTGTTGTCTGCTCCGCATCAACGTACATTATGTACTCCTAATTTGCATACTGCAGCGCGAGCTCAATTAAAATGAACTTTTAATTTCTTACAAGTAAATTAGTTTTGCATGTGATGTGTGCAAATGTCGGTATAATGGGTGCTTTTTTAATAGGCTCACTAGCTGAGTGCACCCAACCAACTCTTAGGATGGAAGAGAATGACGCAAAGAGACGCAGCAACCAGAGGCCTCACCTCACAAGGCCACACCCACTAACTCTGTGTAAGTCCCAGTTTTTATTGTGCCAAATGTTTACCTTACAAGCTTTTTGGCTTCTCCTCTTTTTCTACAACCGGTTTCTTCACTCCAACAGAGTCCGATTCAGAATTTCAATGCTCGCGTCCGCCTCTCGTCAAGCACTTTTCTCTCCCTCCATCCTGCTCCTCCCAAAGCCCCAATTCACTCGCCCCTCCTTCTGCTTTCCTCTGGGGTCCAGAGGTGGTCTTTGTGTGCTGAGTGCTGCTGATGTCAGGGCTGCCGAACAGGTGCGCAGACAGAAAGGGTCCCGTTGTTGCCCGACCGGCGGCTTGGTAAACAAACGCTGCCGAGGTCCGTGCCACGGCATGACGTCTCTAACACACCAGACACGGGTATCTAACATCTCGGTTCACAGTGGAGTGGAGGAGTGGGATGGAGTTTAAGATAGCTGAGAGGGGGAGCGCACAAAGCTGCATTATGATGATGAAGCGACACACACCTGCAGAGGTAAGAAAGCGTCGCCTCAGTGTGACCCTGGCTGTGCCGCAGGTGCTCTCTGAATGAGCTTCTACAGGCCGAAAAGGCAGCAGTGGGATTATCTGAGGGCCGCTGCTCTTACCACACACACACACACACACGCACACGCACACACACACACACACACACACACACACACACACACACACACACACACACACACACACACACACACACACACACACAGATGTGCAAACTTTGAGCCTTAGGCCTGAGCGGTGTTAGACTACCACCGCTATCTTCATTCTGAATTTAGTCTGCTTTGTTTTTGCCCATTTTTGTCCTTTTCTCATCTATTTTTATCCATCCTTCTCGTTTTGTTTCGAGAAAATCCTCCCCTCTGGCTCCCACTCGCTCTATCTCTCCTCTCCATCTCTTTCCTCATTCCTCTCAGCTATTCTTTCTGCCCTTGCTCTCCTGACTCACCCCCCCCGCGCCCCGTCCTCCCTCCACCATACTGCACAGCTGTGCAGAGGCAGATTAGTGTGTTAGTACCTGTGAGGCAGAGGCACGGCAAGCTGCATGCTAAAACCCAATCAGCTAATGTTGATAAAGGAGGCGGGGTACGGACATCTGTTCACACAAAACACCAAACTCATTTGAATCACAAGATGAAATGACTTACATCTGCAGAATTGGAAAATGTCTTTTTGCCCTCCTTGTTTTAATTTGGAGGGAGGTGGTCATGCTCCAGATGCTGAGGTGACGTACTGAGTGACAGGCATCCAGCTTGCCGGAGGAAAGCATTTATTTATCTACTTTTGTGCAAAAGTACAACTGGGCTTGTTTCTTTTCTAAAATACTTGATTTTATTCTTTAGTTCAGGGAAAACTCTCTTAAAATTGTTAACATTTTCATGTTTGGATATGTAAATTGTTGCAAATGTCTCCAGGTTGTGGGATGAATCTACACATAGACTTGATGTAGTGAACCTTTCTGCTACTGAGCATTAGATTTTTATTTTCAAAATGCCCTCAACCTTTTTTTCTGTGTTCAAAGGGAACAGTTGGCATACAGCTGCATGCAACTCTTCTCTTTTGAATTTAAATGAACAAAAAAACTTAAGTTCCAAAAAGGTTAAAGGTGACTTTATGTAAGCAATGTGGTTATCACTGCACTTGATGTTTTATTTTAATGTGTTTCTAGTTATGATGCCTAACCACAGTTGAGAGATACTCATTCTGGAAGATGAATTTGATTGACTTTAATGAATTTACCGTAGATTTGATCTTTTCTACTCTCTCCTTTTTGCAGAATTGAATGAATCCATCTGATCTGGCTGGGTTTCTGGCACAGACCCAGCTTTTAAGCACATTCCTCAAATTCTCAGCGTGATTGAGGTCGGGGCTTTCCAAAAGCTTAATGTTAGCCTGCTTTATCCATTCCAAAACCCATTTTTAAGTTTGTTTGGGATCATTGTCCTGTTGGGACAGCCAGTTGTGTCCACATAAGAACAAACGAGCACAAGAAGATACAGAATGTTCATACTGGAATAAAATTAGCTGTCCATGTGCCGATAAGCTGAATGTCCTCTAGGTTTTTTGTGTGTGTGTGTCAAGTGAGACAGTGAGAGTTATTTTGGCCAGAATGACAAGAAATATACTTTTCTTTATGTCTAAGAAAATGAAACCAAGCTACAAAGCAAGGTGGTGGTATTGTCATGTTTCCCATTTTTCACCATGGCAATTTTGACCACACCCAATTTTATACCTGCATGAAATAGTGCTGCAAAATATTAATTTTGTTTGTACACGCCATGGTTACTTTCATATTTAGACAACAAATGACTGAAAATGCTTTTCTTATATTCTAATTAAGAAAATTGATTACACTCTGATTTAGTCAGAGTGTATTTAATATCTCATAACAATCAGCTGACTCATCAGAACCAAATTAATCAAACACATCTTTCAGATAATACCACAAACTGTCCTGAATTATACACAAGATATAAAAATGTTTATGTTAACTTCAACTTCAATTATTTATTCATGTTGGTAAAAATGGTTTCTTCACAGATTCAAACTTTAAGAAGAAAGGGACAAAATGACAACATGTCAGTATGAAATGAGAGAAGGAATCAAAAAACAGGGAAAATGGCCCAAAGGAAACCTCAGCTGTCATTATTAAAATTATACTTTAAAGCAGGAAGAGCCAAGAAAAGCAAACAATTTAAATAAACACTCACATTCCCGGTAAGAGGACGAGTCAAATGATCTGGCTGGAATGATGCCAGAACCTTCCTGAAACAAAACAGGTGTGATTGAAATAAAACCTGCTCATGGAATTTTGAATAAGTATATTTGAACAAGGACATAACATTTTGACTGAGAGAAAATTAACAAATGAATTTAATTTGACCCATCTATGTTAGACAATGCAGTAAGAAACTGGTTAAAGTAAACTTCCAAATAAAGTTGTTTTAACTAAGACTTATTACTGTGATTGAATGTCATGACATATATTTTTGGATTTCCACACTGCTTCAGCAAGCACCAGTTGTCCTGAAAAACACTGTACAGACTTCGATAGACTGAATGTTTTCTTTTGTTCTCTGTGACAAACAGAGATGCTTTTTCAAAACTCTTCAAAGAAGGAAAAAAAACCTTATTTAAAAAATCTAAAGTTGTTTTTCTGTGTTGTCAGCTTGCTTGATTTAATTTACAATAAGAATTGTAATAAAAATTTATAATGAACAAAAGTCTCAGAAACATTTTCAAAACATCTGCAGCCGCATTTCACGACGACATCTGCTGCGACTGTAGACAAACACCCACCAGCGAGCTCAGACTGCCTTCTTGAACAGGTCCGACTCATTGCACACATCAAACGGCATCATCCTGTTTGGATGACAATATTAAAAAGCAGTTTATTCTCACAACTGTCGTGACAACTGTTTATTATTTTCTGGGTGGAAAAACAATCTCAAAAAGCAGCTCAAATGAAAAACCTGAGCTAAATTAAACAAGAGACGAAGTGCTTTACTGTCACAAATTTCAAAAGTTCAGCTCATACTTGCTTGATTTAAAGTGCTTTCACTGAATCTATATTGGCAAACCGATCACACGTGAATGGAACGTGTCATAAACCAGGCAGTAATATGATAAAATGCTTTACATCAGGCTATAAACTGAAATGTCTGAACTCTTTAAATTTTAAAATCTTTACAGTTCTGATCCTCATATGGGATATATCATGTATCGAAGGTTAACTTAGATATAACGTGTGACATAATACTACCTCTCACTCACACACATTTTCTCAAGAAGACTTTCACCTTTTACATCAGAAACAATTTACTGCATCTACCTCATCTCTCAGTGACATTGAGGATTCGTGCAGGAAGCTATTTTTCTCAGCTCCATGTGATCCACACATAGAGTGACTTTAGAGAGCATGTAAGTTATAGGTTCAGGTCAGAGGATAAGTGGTGTGTGTGTGTGTGTGTGGGTGTGTGTGTGTGTGTGTGTGTGTGTGTGTGTGTGTGTGTGTGTGTGTGTGTGTGTTTTCTTGTGTGAGATCTAACTCTGTGTTTAAAAGTATGTTATGTTTTTTAGTTGAGGGCCGTTCACACACATAAGTTTTTTTTTAAAAATCCTATCCATTGTGCTGAACTAGCTGCCACGTGAGCAAACTTTGCGCTGATTGGTTTTCCTGTATGAACCTTCTGCTGTCTTTGTTCAGTGACACAGAGGCCAAGTAAGCACAATCAAAAGATGAAAGCATCTATACGTCCCAAAAACTGGATAAAATCTATCATTGAACATCATGACCTTTTAAATCCAGCGTGTCCTGTTACATTAAACCCAGAGTCATGCATTGGACAGAGGCAGGGCCCGTCATCCAAGAGGCAGGATGTTTTACACCACTGCATCCAATAGTTTTCACTACGCTCTGTGATGTGAGGCTTGGATCTATCTGCTAAACCATGGAAACTCAATCTCTGAGGCTCTCTATATTCAGGTTTTCTGATGGTCATGTGCAGTTTGCAGATCTAGCTAGTAGCTTCCTAGAGAAGAAAACATCTATGCACGACGTACATCAGCATCTTCTGACCCTTCTCTCTAATTTCACATGGCTTACTACGGTTTCGAGAAGCAGTCGGTATGCTTAGATGCATGATTTTATTCACTTGAGTCCATTACTTTCACTGGAACACCTGAATTAAATTATCTGGAGTGGTGGCCCAATACATTTGGCAATAACATACTGCTTCTGTGGAGACTAGTTTTTCTAGGGATGTTAGACCATTGAGAACAAAGATATTTCACCAGAAGTTTTAACTTACTGCTATTCAAACACTCCACTTTGAACATTCAGAAGGAATACAGTACGTAGATAACAACATTTAGGTTTCCCTCGGTGTCTCCTTCCAGCTGCATGTGCCCAGCCATTATTTAAAGGGAGACAGCTGATTCAGATGCCTGAACCATCACAGCTGACACCTTTTGCTTTTGACTCAGCTCTCTTTTTTTATCACAACAGACTGGAGGAGTTCCCACATTGCTGTAGGAAATCCAGCTTTATCTATCCACCCTCATTACTTGTGAACAGACAACAAGGTCCTTGAACTCCTCTGCTTTTGGGGGGAAGAAACCCCTAATTGTTAGCCAAAATGGGATGAGAGTTAAACACTGTTATCAGATAGATTGTGAAGCTATGACTCAATTCTGTCAAACCTGCCATTTTCTTGTCAGACACTGAATAGCCACCATTAGCCTCAGTTAATGAAACAGTGGCCAGATAATACCTGTATACTGAAAAAGTCACTTAAAAAATCCATAACAAATTGCTCAAACAAAAGGTTTGAAGATTTAAGTTGTTTAGACAGCGCTGTGTTTTCCCTTTAATATGTTTTTTTTCTCCAGATGTCGTCAGCTAGCTATTTCTTTTGAATTTCTCCCAAATTCTCAAAGGAAGTATTTGATGCAAGAGGTGGGAAAACATTAAGTATTCTGAAACAACTCACGCAACCTCACTCCAAACCATTTGAAATATCTATTTAAGGTCGATCGCTCAAAACTGTCCACAAACCAGCATTTAACAAAACACAATGTCTGATCCTGCACAGTGACAGAGCTACTTTATGCAGACTGAAACTTCTAACGATGGGTTTTAAACGCATTAGTCTGAATATCGGCTTTGAACCAACTTCAGGATTATGGTTTCATGAATGAAAATATTCTTGGACCAAAAAGTACAAAATGTTAATGCATTTCCTCTTGAGAATCAATAATTGTAAACTCTGCTGATTTTGAAAAAATACATTTTGTTTATCTCCTTTTTCTCATCGGACTTGCATGTGGAAAAAAGGCTGAATCTTAAATTCTTGAATAATTAAAAGTAAGATGGTTGAAAAATGTGGAGGCAGGCACATCTGGTTAGACACATTCTAACTGGTTATTGAATTTATTTTGACCAGCAATAATTAAAGCAGTTGTGGATGAGAGTTTTAATGAATTATAAATGTGTCAAATAGATTGCAAAAAAGTGGAACGTTTGCGTTTGTTCTGGTGTAGCAACATCTGCACTTATGAACTGAAAATTAATAAAACCTAATGGATGAATTTTGTAGCAACTTGGGCCGCCTAGTACAAGTCCCTGTAGGCAACCAGCTGAAAGCTACTTATATCGTTAAACCTTATCTGTGCCACTACTTCCTGTTGTTACTTCGCTGCTGCTTCACATTCTCACTAATTTTTTTGGAGTTTAGTTTTTTGTGCATTTCCCAATCATCTTGGCGGATTTCTATTTTCTGATGGCCTATTTATCCGAGCTGCTCCCTGTGCTCTTGCACAACCTCGAGGCATGCATATTTTTCTTTGTACATGAATGGCGATTAGCGCAACTCTGCCAATCACTATAATTTACATTAAATTTGAAATTAATTTCACACTTTTTTTTTCTCTCCGTAATTATGTCAACAGCTGCTGTGAAGCCAAGCTGCACGCATGAATTTTAATAGGGTTTTCTTTGAAATCCCTCTGAACTTTGCAGAGAAAAACAATATTTTTCTTCCAAGCTCACACGGATTTCTACTGTTAGAAGAAGAAGAAAAAAGGCAGTGCAAGTATAACATATTTAGATGTCATGAAAAGATATAACTCAGGATGCAAATTGAAGTTTATGTTTATTACTGGACTAAATAAGTAAATAAGAGAAAATAACATTTTAATTATCATGTCAGAACAGATAGTTTAATATCTGCAGAACAAAAAAACTTTTTGTAAAAGCTATTGCTGTATATTTAAACCCTTTATTATCTGATATACCAGTCCGGTCTCATACTGTCACAATTGCTTCAGTCTGCTGTTTGTCTGTATTTCTCTTTATCTCATGTGAGTGTAAAAGCTTTAAAAATGGCCCCTGCCAGCCAAACTCCAGCATGCTTATACCTGCTCTGAACCAGAATCATCCCCTCCCTGCCAAAATGAACATGTAATTATTTACCACACGTAGAAATAAATTGGTGCTTTTCTGTGTTTGCTTCTGTCACAGACTCAAGGAGAATGGGAGAGTGAAAGAAGCAGGAATAATGAGGCAGTAAACAGAAAAATAAGCAGAAGAGAGAGAGAAAGCAAAAAAGGGGAGGCAGGATGGAACCAGTGATGCTCTTGTCTTCACTCAGCAGGTGCTCATGACCAGCAGCCTTACAATTACAATGCCGTTTAGGACAGACAGAAGAGGGTGGGAACCCTAAACCTAGTAAAGCTCTCCTGACCAGAGAGCTTTGGATTCATAGTCTTCAGCTTAACCCAAGCTTCCAGCTGAACTCATGTGGAACAGATCTAACAGGGACTAAACAAATATTTTCATCTTATGCAGCTTAAAAACAAAAGAATGATAATACCCTTTACTTTGTTTAGGACATTATTTCCCTTAATACATACCTGAATAGCATATGGACACCCTGAGTGTCCTAGCATTGTATGAAACTGATTCCTGAGAAAACCAAAAATGGAGTAAAGCAAACAAACAAAAACATTTAGAAGCCTGGACAAACCTGCAGCTGCTGTCACTCAGGTTTTGGTTATGCCATGCATGTTGGTGTTTATGGTCACATTTTATGTGTGGGTTCAAATGTAAGATGAAGTGCACACTGCAAATGATCAAATCTTGTTGCATAGATGACATTGCTACAGCTTTAATGCTCTCACTCAACAAATAAAGAACCTATTTATACACGAAAATAAACCCTCACAGGTGAACGTAAGACACTTCTAAATGAACACAACAGAGGTTATTATTTTATTAAATATAGTAGTTCGCGATGATTATATTTTTTACAGTAGACATCTTTTAACTTGGAAAGTGTCTAATCCTGATCTTAACTGTAATATTTCAAAAGAAATGAATTGAAGTGGTATTGGTTGTGATGGCGTATAAAATGATTTGCAGGTATGAATGAAAAGTAACAAGTGACAACGCGGCTGTTGTGTGGGCACAAACTAAGGCAGCGCATTGGAGAAGGAGCAAAACATCACATAAAATATCAAAGTTGCCGTTTTACAAATCCCTCAGATACATTTTAGTCGAACTAAATTAGTTATAAATTCATTTTACAACTCAAAATGAATCAGAGAGATGCTAAGCTACTTTGCATTTTGTCTGTGACAAATCCAGAACGACATTAGAAGAAAATATGATTAGACTGCTCAGAATGAAAAGCAGCAATCACTTCTCCATCCACAAATTGGCTCAGTCGAAGTTACCCTTGACAACTCTTGTTTTAGGCATTTCTTTTTCCTGGAGACAGCAGCTTAATAACTTATTTTCATTGATTATAGTTAGCTTTAATTATGATTTTGTTTTTAATTTTGTAGCAAATTTGTGATCGCATAATTGACACATAATGCCGATATGCATATGAGGCACTAGTGAAGCTGGAGGACATGCTTTACTTTTGATGAGGACGGGAACATCTGTAGCTCCCTCAGGCTCGCGTAAGATCGAGCTGTGCAGACTGGTTTTACTGCTGTTTTACTTATGATCTCTCAATTCTGCTTCTTTTTTTCGTGTAATATCAGTTTTTCACACAATCTAAGACGTTGATTTGTCTTTCTTCTTTTTTTCTTTATGATGCCTGCAAACTGTCCTGCTCAGACCCCCGAGGAGAACACCTGCTATTCCCAAATCTTAACGAAGGTTTTCAAGATCCAGGAAATGTTTTATAAATGAGCTGTATTAATAGTTATAGGTCTGGAGAAATGATCAGCATGGTCGCGTTTAAAGCTGCCCTGTCAGCAGTTTTTGTAGGTTTGACTTTTGCATAATGTTTTGGGCGGCAGGGAATAATTATTGCAATAACTGCACTGCATGAATCACAGTTTCTGTACTCATATTTTTACCTTTTCCTCCTGAAGAAAACACAGTCTGTAATTGTTCCTTATGAACATACTTTTACATTAGGGCTGTAGTGATACAATAATCTCACGATATGATACGATACACGATGCGATATATATTGCGATATTCAGCTAACGCTACAATTCAATACAGTTTTGCAATTTTCTGAAAGATTTTAGAGGGACAGAGTGATTTTGGTGATATTTTGAGACTGTTAAAAAGTTGGATTGAATTAATTTAACTGAAAACTGATTAAAAGCACCAACTACACAATAACTGTCTCTGGTTGGACATGGACTTAAAGTCGACAGCTGGACAAAATGAATCAAAGAAGTGGTGAGAAACCCTGTTTCTTTTAATCGAAACAGTACAAACTGCAGCTTACATGCATTTGTAAAGTAAATAAAGTGAACCAAGTACCTGCTCTGAATAGTTTGATACCTTTTTAACCTTAACACTTAACATATGAAGGAATCACTAAGCCTGATGACCTGATGCGAAGCAAGCAATGAGTGAGCAAGGTGATAGTTGGATGTTAAGAAACTTGCAGATGAATATCGATTTTTTTTTCCAGGAAAGAAAATATCGATATATATCGCGATATTGACATTATTATACAGGCCTATTTTACATGTGGGGATAGGGGGCGGGGGAATCCTGCTGCGAGGTCAGCAGATGACACAAGGAGATCATCGGCATCAGCGTCTTCAAAGTTGCCCGCTTCTCTTGAAGACTCTGTGGAAACCAATCAAACACAGCATCTATTGATCAGAGAGGTTAGAAAACACGGTGCTGCTGGTGTGCTGTGTGCAGAAAAAAGAAAAAAAAGAAGCCTGTGATAATGACTGTGGCCCGCGCAGCCCTCCTCCTTTGTCTCGCTTCGACTCAATCACATTGTCCTCAAACATCTCCACAGAACCTCCCGCTGCTTTCACACCCCGCGCCTCTGTCAGCTGAACGCGCGCGCACCACGGTGCACGCTCGCACACGATTCACGGTCTTCGAGTCTCTCAAAATTAGTCACACCTATTTTCACAATAATAAAGCAGCGAGAACAATGGGGCTTTCTTCCTCGGTAATCAGGTTGTTGTGTTTTCACATGATCATAATCTCGATCAAAAGTCAGTGATAAAAATAAATGTATTAACAACCGCAAGCCAAGGGAGGGGGGGGGGGGGGGAATCACCTTGGATGATCCAAAGGATATAAACTGACATACAAATGAGTAGCAGATCTGATGTTAGAAAGCATCTCCTGATATAAAATCACACAAAAGGATTCTGCATGAGAAAAAGTATAATGAGAAATAAAAGAACCAACAAAGTCAACTCAACTTTTCTCACTTTAAAAGAGACACTTTGGATTTTTCAGATTAGGTTAAGTGGAGTCATCTTACCTCTAGCTTAGCAGAAGGTTCTTGTTTTGTAGGACTTCAAAACAGATTGATTCCATCTTAAAATAAATAATGTTTATTTTATCCCATCCCAGCCATCCTTGACACCATTATCACTTTTGCATTTTACAATTATTTTAATTGCATTTCATCTTTAGGGGGGATCTAAAAGAAAAAACACTTTGAGGTGTTGAGGATCTTTTGCCTGTTTTTAAGCACATTATTTCTTTGTGAAAACAATAGTAATCTTATTTCCTAATTTATTTTGGATAAAACATTTTAAAAAGCCAGATATTACACAGTGAATTCATTGAGCTGTTTGTCTAAAGGATCAAAAATCACAAAATATTTCGGAAACATACAAAATAGTGTCAGATATTTTTGGTAATTATTGTTTTTTTTTTCTATTCAGGCCTCTTGTTTGAAAGACTTATCATTAAGCCGCTGAAATACAAACGTCTATTACAGCCAGATGCTACGATTCACGGTTTGTGTATGTATTTCAGAAAAGATTTAAAGCATAATTTACAAAATCACTGAGCCAACTGAGTTACCGTAGTTTTGGCACCTAATCAATAACCTTTTGGAATCAGCTATGTTAAAACCAGACGCATTAGTTACATCAGTTCTGGCTGGTTTGGGTTGCCACTGAATGTCCTGGAGAGTGGGAAAGGATGCAAAGATGACATATTTAGAATAAATCAATCTAGTTTGAAATCAAGCTAACCTACTAAAGAGAATGGTATTACATTTCTCTGCTGTTTTTATACCTTAATCATTTGCCCCTTTTTCAGTCCTGTGCTCCTCTATCACTTTCTCTGTGCAATTTCCAGCCTTTCTCACTTACTCACCAGCCCTTCAGGTCCCCAAGCAGTCTGTGCTTTACAGTGTGAAATGTGTGTGTGTGCGTGTGTGTGTGGGTGTTTTGCTGTGGTCTCCCAAATGATACCCAACACAGCAATGGATCTAAAAGCAGTCAGTTCTTTGTTACAGACAATTAAATCCAGCACAGCTCCGAGTCGCATGTCAGACAAACAAGCACTGTTGCACAGACCTGCGCACACATACACAGAGGACAGTGAATATACATTGTTACCACAGAAGTGAGGTTCAAATACCACTCAACCTCACAGGGGAGGCTGATGACCTTTACCACAGCAGCACAGTCTGTCCCTTTCCTTCTGTCACTCTATAGCTGCTTCCCCTTCGCCTCTCATCATCCACGTTCGCTGCACCTTATAGGCTTTCTTATCCTTCTGTCTCCCCTGGGAGTTCTGCTCCTCCCCGTGCTCCACAAAATACACCAGTCCCCTTCAAATTTTCCCTTTATACCTCGAGCCTCCCTGACAGCAAGGGCAACTTTCCTCCTTCCATTCATCATATATGTCACGGTCACTTTACTGCCACTCTGAACCCCTTTCTCTTTATTATTTGATTTTATGTCTGTGAAAAGGTGACAGTGGACCACCAACCATCTGGCACGAAACACAGTGACAACGGATAGTCAGATATTAGATTTTTAACAGAAATGAATTTTTGTGGATGCATCCATCACCTCTGTCACTTTCGTGATAATTGCTGTGGAGCAGGATTTGTGTGTATGTGTGTGTGTTTGTATCCGTGTGCGTGTCGACACACTCTACGGTTACACATAGACCACAGGAGTCATATAATTGAATGGATTCAGTGGATTCAGAAAGCGACAAAAAGTTAAAGCAAAAAAATAATAATAAACAGGCAATCACAGTTTGTATCCAGGGTATGTTTTAATAAATGCTGAGTACAAATAATAGATCAACTATGCACTTTCTAAACAAACAGGCTTTAAAACCTTAAAGAATTTGATCAGAAACGTTGGAAGAAAAATCACAGGCCACTTTATTAGGTACAGGTTGGAAGTACCTTTTTCGCTACAGTTCTTTTTGGTGTCCATTGAATAAGGTGTCAGAAACATTCCTCAGAAATTTGAATCCATATTAA
Source organism: Micropoecilia bifurca (assembly GCA_903067075.1). NCBI lineage: Eukaryota > Metazoa > Chordata > Actinopteri > Cyprinodontiformes > Poeciliidae > Micropoecilia > Micropoecilia bifurca. The sequence goes on along the minus strand of CAEGAF010108387.1, from coordinate 17,881 downwards.
CACGACAGTTTCACAACGTTTCTACAATACTTCCAGGTCGCCAGTCTTACGTTCCACCACATCCCAAAGGTGCTCGGTTGGATTGAGATCTGGTGACTTTGGAGGGAGCTGGGGCACAATTAACTCGTGATCTTGTACAAGAAACCAACTTGAGACAATTTGAGCTTTGCAGCACAGTCTGATTTCCTTCTGGCAGCAGACATAAGAAGATGGAAACACTTTGTTTATAATAGGACGGATATGGTCAGCAACAGGACTCCGTCAGGCTCTAGCAATTAATTGGAATGATGCTCAGGTGTGCTGAGAAAACACCCTCGACATTATTACAAATCCATCTGCAACCTGAACTATAATAAGATAAAAGACATCCATGTTTACGTGGTGCTATGCAAAATCCAGACTTTATCCTTTATATATTGCATTTAAAATCAAAACTCATTGGACAAGGCAACACTCTTCCAATCAGTTGTTGTTCCATTTTAGTAAATCTGCCTCACTTTCCTGTTCTTAGTGGCACCAAGTCTAGATGCCTATATATACTGACCTACTGCCATTTAATTGATTGATTTTGTCCTAACAATAAGTTGAAGAGATGGACTTAATAAAGTGGTTGGTGAGTGTATAATAACCTACAGTGATGTGTGTCTGTAGATCCACCTTACATTTAAAGCAAGTCCTCAGAGTAAATGTAAGCTGCAGCTGTAGTCTGTCAGTCATTCATGATGCTATAATTATAAATGCCTGCAGAGAGGAAACTAGAAGTAATTTCTTTACAAGAAAGGAAGTCCAGGTGTCTCTTTTCAAACACTCAGAATGGCCCCATGTTTCTGTATAATCAGGGTAAACAGATGAAAGACATTTTCTCACATAACACAATATTTGGACCCAGGTGAATTTCATATTCAAACATATAAAAAGCTATGAAACAGACAAAAAGCAGCAAGAATATTCAGAGTAATGGGTAATTTGCTTTTAGTATCAATTAAATATCTGTTCGTGTTTGTTTTCAGACAAAAATGTAAATACACTTCAGTCTGCATGCCGTGTGTCTGCTGAAGAAAAACGATTAAAGCTAATGGAACATTTGGATAGAAAAATATGTTAGACATCACCTTGAAGAAGCTTTATGTCCTCTTGCACAAAACCAAACTTTAACTAGAGTAAATATTTGCAAAAAAAAATAAATAAAAGATTATAAAATGTTTTTCATTAAGTTTCCTTCATGAGAAGAGCTGCAGCTACAAACGAGTGAACTGTGTTAAGCATGCTTGGATATGTTAGGTAATTGCCCAGGCCTTCTTATTTTGTGCATGTACCCTGTATGGAGAAGAGGTGAAAGGAAGTCTAGGGGACGGAGAAGAGAAAAAAACATTCAAAAGAAAAACAAGCAAATAGAGGGCGAAGGCGGAGAGACAGGGAATGAGGGACAACGTGCAATGAGGAGGAAATAGGAGGGAGGAAGGAGGAGGAGTTGATAGTTTGAGGGGTCGAACACCACCTGGTATTCCTTTACAACCAAGGAAAATGCCTAGAGAAATGATAATAAAATAGAGAGAAGTTGCAGAGCCTTCTGTTGCTGACAGGAGCTGTGTATGTGCCCTGTAAGAGACGCGTGTGTGTGTGATGAATATTTCATGGTGGTTCATTAAGGAAAGAAAGTGTGAGGGAGTAATTGTGTACGGGGGTGTGCGAGCGTGTGCACCCCTCGTCGCTCTGCGCCACGTCGCCTGCCTTGTGGCTGCCATCTGGCTTCACGCCATCAGAGTGCCACCCTCCAAAGCCCTCTCTCCTCACAAACATGGCAGCAAAGGAAGGGGAGGTGAGGCTGGAATTAAGGGGGAGAAAGGAAAGAGAGGGGGTGGAGAAGAGAGGAGGAAAGGAGACAGAGCCTCAAGTTAACTTCTCCGTTTCACTGATATCATGTGACGTCTACAGTATGGTAAAGAAAGACGTACATCTGAACGTGAGGAGTAATGACAGATCATCACAGATAATGCAAAGTGATCCACTGTCATCTCAGTTAAGGCAGGGCTGTCTTACCTTGGCTGCAGTCGTAGGGTGTGTATGCTGCCAGCTCTGCTGGCAATTTAAAGATGGTTCAGTATTTAATTTGATCAAGAAAATGCCTCTAAATTAAGTTCTGTAAAGACCCTGATGTCATATTCATTTTCTTAACTTCCATACCTTGAATTCTGTACCTCGACATGAGGAGTTTAACTGCTTTATCATTGACAAGCAGATGGCAATATAGTCTGACTATTGCCTTTTTAGGTGATTCTGCTCAATTCTCATCGCCCTTCATTTCTCTGTCTGGCTTTCTCGCATTGACTCGGATTCCTGTGGTAGAATTTCTGAATTTAGTCTACCTGTAGTTTCACTAATGGCAGTGAAGGCAGTGAACGAAGCTGATCAGTCAGAAATAAGAGGTGACTCTGACCCAAATATGTCCTGAAAATGTTGTCAAATATATTTTCTGTGTCAAAGCAATGTTATATTTGTGATAAATGTTCCGCCATTTGAATACTACTTCAAGTTCTATGGATGAGAGCTTAATGTGGTTTCACTTTTAGACTGCAGATGTTGCTGCAGGAAAAGGTTACAAAAGAAGGATCTAAAAAAAGTATGTTCCCCATGGCCAAGCCTCACAATTTAAACTTACACGTAATGCGTTTTGGTAGTTTTTCAAGTTTGTGTTGCACTTTTCAATAAATATATATTTTTAGCAATAATCATCCATCCTGACACTTTTTGTAGACTGTTGCTGTGTAACCTAGCTAAATGTTTTCTATTGGGCTACAAAAGGCCAGTAATGCTTAAAAAAATCCTAAAAGCTTTTCCTAAACTTGTTCATGTTTAGTATTAATGACGAGGCACCCTTATAAAAATCAGAAAAAGTGTGATTTTCAAATCAAAAACATGGGAGTTGAACTTTGGGGTATTGCAAAACAAATTAAATGATAGTATGTCATTTTTTCCCTGCTGTTTATAGTGGTACTGACACACTGCTGTCCTTCTCTCAGAGACAAGCAGCTCCTCTCCTTAGTTCCTCTGTTCACCTTGTGTCCCCTCATATTTCAAATGAGGCAGCCAACCCATGACCTTCTGTTCATGCAGTTTGAGTGGTCATGAGTATTTGCGAGTACGTACAGTATGTAATATCCGTGCAGTCGACAGACTCGGCTGCACGGAAATTCTCTAAAATAAGATGCCAGGTGTTTTTGTGTGTGTCGAGCACACGTGTGTGTGTGTGTGTGTGTGTGTGTGTGTGTGTGTGTGTGTGTGTGTGTGTGTGTGTGTGTGTGTGTGTGTGTGTCCATCTGGAGGGGGTCTTTGGGGTCGCAGTAATCTGGCACAGCAATCTCGCACTGTAATCATCTCAGTGCTCAGCAGGTGGTGCGACAGAAGGAAGGGGAGAAAAGTTTTTGCATGTTTTCTCTTCGCTTACACCTTTTGTGGCACGTAGAACTGCAAGAATGGCAAAACTTAGACACATAGCTGGAAACGCCACTTGGACTGGCACCTACATCCGGAAGAGACTGCGGTGAAACTTGTGTGGTGTTGAGACGCAGCACATAACTCACATTCAATCAGTCAATAATTCTGCAAACATTGGAAGTTTGCAAAACAGTATAAGTTACTATGTTGGAAGATCTATTGTTTGGGATGTTTAGAACAAAAAGACATTTTTTTTCCATGACAGAAGAAGTGAAAGTGTATCGCAATATGCATTCTAACCTAAGTTTCTGTTTTATTTAGCAGTGAAAGATGTGAGCTCATAGCAAAGCTATTCCAGGAGATCCAGGTCTTATCGAGCTTCCACACGCAGGGATAATGAACTTGTCCTATCCCAGAACATTATATACACGCGAGTGTGTGCGTGCTGTGTTTCAGGTCAGTCTCTGTGTTATTACATAGGGATGAAGGGGGCCTGGTTATCTCTACCTGGCACCCTTATCACATCTGCACATGTGACACCTTTCAATAAGCCTCCGTCCCTTCCATTCAATGCTCTCCAGAATGGGTGCCGGGGAGATAAAGCGTGAATGAATACACTGTATGGGCATGTGTGTGTGTGTTGGGGCGTCAGAAGGGAGAGAATTCAAAGCTGCAGGCCTGCGTAAACATTTCCAGTGAGAAGTTCTGTTTAAAACTGCATTACTGACAATAAGAGTTTAGATAATAAGTCTGTCCTTAATACGCATGTCTGGATACAGGCAGTGTTGTATGCAATGTGTACTTCTTCTGAAGTTTTCTATGTGCTCAGTATTTGTCAAACCTGCAGTCTTTAAAGTGCTTTAAGATGTATATGTAGGCTACCAGACTCTGCAAACAGCAACATTTATACTTCGGCCAAACCGGTTTGAGCCTCGATTAGGTGTCTTTCTAGTCAGTGGAATCAATGGATGAACATTTGTTTCATTGTCTTGTTGTTGTTTTGTCTGATTTTGTTTATTATGGACCATGTATGTGTCTGAAAATTGTTATAGCTTGTGAATAATGCACAGCATTCTCCTCTTTTACATGCAACCCGGTGTGTACAAAAGCCTTTAATTTATTTGCTTTTATGGAAACCTGGTGTCCCCCAAATTACTGCTGTTCCTTGCATTTATCTACCTGTGAGTATGTGAGATTTTGTTTTAGCTCTACTATTCTGATAAGACTGAGTGGCAGAAAAACAAACCTTAGTCCCTGTCCAGATTTGTCTGTCATGTTGTTTTAAACTTGAATTTTGTTGTTTTAAACTTGAGTTGTTTTTTTTTTTGGCGGGGGGAGGGGAATACTTGAGCAGTCACATTTTTGACACTTTTATTTGTTAAAAAATGAAAACCAAATATACTTTTCCTTCCCTTTCACAATTATATAGTAATTTGTGTTAGCCTATCAGATAAAGTCTAACTAAACAACTACATGAAATGGAGTCGGAATATTGTTTTGTTGCTTACTAAAATCAATGAAAGTCACAGACAAGGAACTGATAGCAGTGCTAATATTTGTGCCGCAAGACACATTTTCAATATGTCTCCATTTCTTAGAATGGGATTCTATTCCCTATTGGATAAGTACTAAAATTATAGGTCAGTGTGTTATTTTCAGTGTGTGTCGAGGTAAATCCAATAAAGGTTAACATTTGTTGAGATCTGTGTCAATAAGTGCTGCTGTAGCAATTCATGTCTTATCAAGCAGCTATCTTTCATTTTACTGTTGCAGGTGCTTTTTTCTGGCAGTTTTATCAACTTTTAAGCAGTTTTTAAGAAGTCCGTCTTGCATTTTGTGTCATTTCGAATACCCATGTCCCAAGTTAAACCTACAAGCATCTGCCCGTTCACTTCCCTGTTTTGACAAAAAGAGCAAGAGAATGGGCGGAAAGAGAAATGGGAAGGATACGGAGAAATGCAAAGCGGCAAGTCAAAGTTCTGGCTACGAAGAGTGTGAATGAGCTGAGAGTGGGACTCGGAGCCAGGCCTGTTGGCCGGTTTCCAGTAGGGATAGTGGGTGTCCCTGTGCCAGCTGGCAGCCTGTCTATCCCATCTGTGGAGCCTAGGAGAGTGTGCAGTAATCTCCTGGAGACAGCGGCTCAGCCCAGGCCAGATTTAAAGGGATATAGCCAGCTGGCCAGGCATGGACAGGTCTGCACGGCGGAGAGAAAGAAAGGGCAAGAGAAGGCCACAGAGGAGGGAGGAGGGGATGAGTGAATGAGCTGTGATAAAGCAGGTCAGGTGTAATGGTGAGGATGATAGGGGAGCTGAGGATTGCTGGTCAGGGAGCAATAAAGAGCACTGGTAAGAATGATTATAGTCCAGCTGCTGGCAAATAATGGAACTGGTTGAATGTAATGTGCATGGCTTCAGTGGCGTAAAGTACAGTTCCAGATGCACTAATGTGACCAACATGCACTTGTGTCAATAGAGGCTCATGTAAGGCTATACTTCTCCCCTCTGCTGCCTTTTCCGATGCTTTGTGTTACAGAATTAATGCAGCAAAGTACCATCTCTGTGCTCATTTAAAAGAAATATAACAAGTTGTAGGCCAAGTAGCTCTGGTGCGCTTTCGGTTTGATCCTCTCTGTTGCAGCTGGCAACCAGAGCACAGCTGCATAATTCAGAATAAGACTTACACTGTTCAGCAAGTTACCCTTGAAGTTCGGCTTGCCAATTAAAACTGATTCAGCTCATGTTCATGGTTCACCACTAAAGCATATTAAACCAAATTCAAGCCAGAATCATGAATAAATTCATGTTCATCCCTTCATTTTGTGACCAAAGTTAGTTAGTGTTGACAGCTGGAGTCAGTTTGCTCATTCAATGTGTTCACTCTGCATTCACCTGCATTCATGTTAGTTTCTTAATGTGCAAAAACTGAGAAGTTAGTAAACTACAAGTCAAAATGTAATCACTCTAAAACACTGTGAGCTTTAAGAAAATCCAGATTTTATTTCATACAAGCAACATCCAATAAATCTTTTACTCAGACAAATTTCCACAATCTAGCCAAGACTTTCTAGAAAGAAGAGGTCAGAAGCTGTAAAATAAAAACATGAGCACCAGGATGTGCAACACTCTGACTTCACTGAACTTACACAACAGTCAACCAGATCCAGAGGAGAAATATTGCTATAAAGTTTGCCTTTCAGTTAGCAGCAGCTGTTCAGCCTGAACCCGAGCATTGTTTAATGTCACCACAAATAGCTGTGTTGAGCTCTCCATGTTCCCTGAAAAACACTCATAAAATCATAAGTAATTTTTCTAGAAATTGACGCATTTTTTGCGGTAGAAAGTTAGATGATCACTAGCTATCTATACTCCATTCTGTTTGGTTTTGTACAAACATTTGAGGACAAATTATTATTTGGAGCTTATTTTTTTTCTTCCATATTTTTTTTTTCAAGGTGACATTATGACGTAAGAAATAATGATTTTTGCCATAAAACCATTCAGCTGTAAAACGCCGTCTAGCTCCATAGAAGAGCAAGTGACTTGTTAGATTGAATTTTTCTTGCAGTGGAGGGCCAGCTGTGTTGAGGAGCATTTTGTGATGAAGACATTGAGAGATTCAAACATACAGCTGGGGCCCCCGACTCCATATGTTTACGTCCCGTAACAAAAATGGCTGCATGCAAAAGCACTTAAACAAATAAAGGCGCACGTAAGGCGCCTATCGCAGCAATCAAAGACAGTAGCTGCTCATCCGCATGTAGGCGTGTTCGTATTGCGAAGGATATCTTTGAACAACATACACACGCATGCACAGGTGCACTCAGCCAACAAGAGCGACACACAAAATATGAAGACACTCGGAGACACACATGCCTACGGCGATCTCGAAAGAATAAGTGAAGCCTTGCAAATCCCCAGATGTGCAGGAAGACAGGGGGAAGGATGAGGAAGAGAGGGGGAGGAGAGGAGAGGAGAGGAGAAAAGAGCCTGGAAGGAGGGGAGATGGGAAACGATGGAGGGAGGGAAGGCAGTGGCAGGGGCTGGGTGTTTACGACTGTTTAAAAGGCAGTGGGTGCTGTGTGCAGATTAATAAACAGGAGGTAATAGCAGAAGGACTCTATATTTATTTTTTATCTTAAATGTTGCTTGTTTGTCGAGCTGGATGAATATTGACTGTGAAATTGGGATCAGGGGCGACACATGCCAGTGCTCGGCCTTATCTCTGGGATGCAGGCAGGCCCGGGGCCGTTATCGCTGCGCCACAGTGGCGTGCCGGCACTCCAGCGCTCTCAAAGCCGCCACATTCCCTTTGTATCTGCATGGAGAAGCCTGTTTACCTTTCACTAGCTTGATATTCCTATTAAGGCCGCTGACTATTTACTCACTGCCTCCTCCTCTCCCTCCACAGGGCACATTGCTGTCTCTCATCTTTTCCTCTCTCTGTTTGTCTGTATGGCTATGCCTATCTTGCTCTTTTTACTGCTTGTCTCTTTGCAGTATACCTTTTTGTCCTGCCTCTGCTGCTGACCTTCAGTCTGACATAAAGTTGGGGACATGCATTCATGTGCCAACACGTATTAAGGGAGCAAGTTTTGTTAGCGTAGAAATTGATGCAGATTTCATGGCATTCGGCATAATGGGAGACGTTCCTATGCTGAACATCACAATTGATAAATTCAAGAGGTAAGTAACTCAAAGTTCAGATGAATATGTTTTATTTAAATCATTAGCTCTACTAATAAGTCTGCAAAGAGATAAACATAAACTTAACAGAATTTGTGAAGATTGAGGTGACACTTTGGCAAAGTTAAACTGATTATCTTATGATGCCCCGCCCAGTTATTACATAACTTGCCCATTAAACCGCTTTTTGTTTCAAATATATGTCTACCGGTAATGCTATACTAGTAGACATATGTAAAAGTAAAGATAAATTAATTAACCTTCTTCACACCCAGCCTTTGTCTTCTGTAAGAAGAAAGAAGATAAAATAACAGGGTATTAAAATCTCAGAATAAGTCTGAATCAATCAATCAAATTTATTTATACAGCATATTTCAGCAGCAAAGAGGTTCACGGTGCTTTACATAAGAAAAACAGAAAATTACAAAGTTACAAAGGAAAATTCATTTACTTTTACTAACAATAGTAGTAAAACAGTTTATCCAAAGACACGTTTCGGGACACTCAAGATCACTGTATAAAAACAAGAAAAGTGATAACAAGTGTGTGTGAAACATCAGAGATCTCTCAGCCTCAGCAGACAGAGGGGAGGATTGTTATAAGAATGTACGGCTCACTGGATGTTTTAGTTCTTCCTCTTAATTTTGCTTTTAGAAGCCTGAAATAAAAAGATCTGAGAGATCAAAGTGATGGGCTTATGCAATAAAAAAATATCCCATTAAGTAAGAGGTTAGCTCCAGTTAAAATATTGTTTTATTCAAAGCATCCAGATGAAGATCCAGTTGTTTGTTTCTTGTGGGGTTACCTTCAACATTGACTTTATGCAGCATTATACGGCATTTATATAGCATTCTTTCATATTTGAGGTTGTGCTGGACTCCTTAGTAAAAAATGTTGCATTTGACTGTAACCATTTTTACAGGTGAAACCTATGTTTATTCATAAGGTTATTTTTATTTGTAATCTGCAGGTGTGATTGTAGAAGTCCAAGACAGAAAAAAAGGACTGCAGCACTGCAGCACCCCCCTAAAAATCCTGAAAGCTTAACGTTGAGCAAAATGTAAGAAAATAGCAAACGTATAAAAATCTATATTACACAATTTGACTCTATGTGAAGATGCCCAAAGTGATGGATCACCTAGTATCTTTAAAAACTGTTTTGTCACCATGTAGTTGTGTGCTCTCACTTGAACTGTGTCATGACCTTCAGGCATCTGCAATTTAAAAAAAGACTTAAGAATTGATTTTGGCAACCAGTCAGGCTAAGGAGCTAAGAAAAGGGCTCCAACCATTTTAAGACAAAGTCAAATAAATGCTTTACATCATTGTTTGATTCAGCTACAATCATCTGCTTTTCAGTGATGGCATTCCTTCACTGTAGGCAGGATTAGCTGGTTATTGTTGTGGCTCCACATCAAACTATGACAGGAAAAAGAAAAATCAACCTCCGAGCTCCTTGGAGTCAAATCTTTTCCCACAGTTTTACAATCCCTTTCCTGAGATTTGCAAGCTGTGAAGAGCAGAGATGTAATCTACCTGTTTTAAGGAAGGGTAGACCAACTTCAAGGGAATTAAAACATTCATGCTCAGTAATTGACAAATAAAATAAGACGATACAGAAAAACGAACAACAGAAGAAAGCGTGTTTTCGTCGAACTAACTTGTTAAACTTTCGCCGTCCTTCCCTCTCCTCTCTAAACAACCGCTCTCCTTTAGAGGGGAAAGCAGATTCCTCCGGTGATGACAGCTTCTCTCCACTGACTGCAATCTTCCCTGCATTTTTTGCTTTTGGTTTTGTTTTATCTCACTCCTCCATGCGGGGTATGCTCAGGGGCTTGAGGCACTGTATGCTGCAAGGTGGGATAAGAAGCAGACAAACACATGGGCAGCAACCCCGATCTGAGTGTCTGCCATTGTCCTGATAAGCTGACAGGCAGGAGAGGACAGCAAGAAGTGGAAGGAGAGCGTTATGAGGACGCCGGGCTGCCACAATTGTCATATCTGAGTGCTAATGGACTCTGTGATCTCACGGCTTTGCGTATAAATAGCACACCTCTCAGTCACATTGCTGGTGTCATTATGCATCAGTAAGCTTTTTTTGCATGTAATTTCAAACAATAAGTGGCCAGCAAAATGGTTCTGATTGGACTAAATACAACAAAGAATATGCAATCGCTTTAAAATGGAACAAAAACGCATAATATACTGCAAAATACAACGTAGTACAGCATTCATAGATTCTATGGTGAGAAAGTTATAAATCGGATATCACAGCAGCAACAAATAGTTCTTACTGTCTACTTTTTACATCAGACATGCAGTGAAAAAAACGTGTTTTCAGACATCTAGCAAATTGTTACCACTTTTAACCAAACAAAAGCTAAAAAAAACAATAAAAATATGAAACTGAAAGATGTGATTTGCCAAATGAAGATAAACCACGCGAGATGAAAACAATTTGTTTAAAACCCTCTTTGGAAAATGGAAAAAAGGAACAAGTTAAGAAAATTAGACATTTTTGATCCAGATGTGGGAAATTTCTAAAGCAAGTTTAATGTTTATCTAGATTTCTCAAAACTTTGTCTAAAACCTGCTAATATTTTCAAATAGATTTTGTGCAATCATGACATCTTTGCTGAAATTATGACGAGATCATGTGCTAGTATAGCCTGTTCTATGCTTTGCTTCGTGCAAAGCGTCAACACCTCAGTTATTGAGGAACAATTGCTTTCTCCAGGAGTGGAAGTTGAAGTTTTAAATGATTGAATCTAATGTTACCCAGTCACTAATGTTTGACTGGGACATAAGTAATGTGCCAAAGATTTGTCCATCAATATTTACTTGCCTTTGATGTTTCATTTTAGTACAGAGCACACTTCTATTAACACACATCATTTCATAACACCCAGAGAGACTGACTGCTTGTGTGTTTAAATGAATTTAAACTCACTGCAGGGATTTAGAGCCAAAGAGTTATTAATGTTAGTGTCCCTCCCTCCCCTCGGGATATTTACAGAATCTGTTTATTTGTGCGATTTAAGTCCTCTGCTACCAAAAAGTGAATTTTCATTTCATCATTTAACCATCTGAACATCTGCCTGTCTTTTGATGGCTGGTCAGTCCATCTGTCTGCTGATTAGTACACATCTGTCTGTCTGTCCATCTGCCAGCGTTTGGAGCCAAGGTGTTGGAGACATAAGCAACATTAAAGTCATGTTACGCAGTGGTGGGAAAAAAAAGAGATGGATTTAACAAAAAAACAAATAAAACTCTGGGTGACACTCAAATTAAAGCAGACTGCCTTAAATGAGAAGTCTGTGTGGTTCAACATCCTGTGTTATTAAGAAATATTAAAACAAACTAAACAAGGATTTGCAGACAGACAATCAAATCCGAATCAAAGAGGATGGCATTTCTAGAACAAGTGCCAGAGCATAAGTTGAGGCCTCATATGTGAAGTAATTGTGTCAACAAGTAGTTGAAGAAGGATCTGACAGTCAAAACAGCGTGTAGAGAGATCACCAGGTCATGTAATCAAACTCTGTAAAGTGGTGGTAAAGCTGCATCTGTGGGGAATTCTCTGTCTTTGGAGATCATCAATCTCGGCGAAGATGTGGTTCTATGTAAATAAGACGATGCACAAAAAGAAAAGATTACTTCCAACTATTGTTTGACCTATGCTTGTTTCCAGATCATCAAACCTTAATTAGCTCAGATGCAGAATATCTATTTCAGCACAGAGACAATAGCAGCACCACCGAGCTCAATGGCTCATGTGGCAAGATCTCGATTCCTCATCTTCCGGCTGCAAATCAATGGAGTGAGATGGCCTTTGGCTTCATTTTTCATCTTTAATATTGATCACTGTTCTGCTTTGGAGTGTGCTGTCAGTCCAATTACAGAAAATCTAATTGATTTTTTTCTCACAGGCCCAGTTAGATTGGATTGGTTTATGCAAAGCAGATCAAGCAGGAGCTGTCTATGTGTAAAACACGACCCTAATGAGCAGGAAAACCCAAACCACCTCTCCGGAAAATAGAACAAAGTTTTATATTAATCCAGCAACACTGACGCTTTTCAAGTCACTTCTCTGATGATGAGATTATCTGTTATTTTATTTAAAATGTAATAGGTGAGAACGGCCGTGTTGAATTTCTTTTCACTAACAGTCAAAACTTTCGCAAAGTGCTGATAATTCACACAATTATAGGAGGTGAACAAAGCAGGTGTCTCTTCATTTGAAAATTCCACAATGACCTTTGCAAGAAGCCTCTGCTCATGAAATATACATGACCCTGAACACAATATGTCAGACAGCTAGATAAGGCTAATTAGCTGCAGGTAAATTCTGAAGGCCTCGCTCGCTCTTTTGTCCCCGCAAAGGCACAGACCTTGGTCAAAGTCCTTCAATCTCCTGTGCCGTGCGATGCTTTCACGCAGATCTGACAGTGTTGACTTCGCTACATTTAAAACTGTTTATTGAAGCATGGAGAAATATGACCACTTTGTATTGAAACTGAAGACATGCACTGTAAAGGCAAAATGTGAGATCAAGGATGGAAGCATTGTCCTCTAAACCTGGTATTCAGAGACTTCTGCTCTGTTGAAGACTATGGCTAAACATGTCTTTAACCTGTGTAAGTGTGAAGAAATTAAGCACATTTTGTGAATCACCAAGTCACATATATGGAGTAGATGGGCGTAACTTCTTACGTGCCGCCATTTTGGGATAAAAATATGGCCACCACTTTAAGGGTAAAATGTAGACTGAGCTACTACGTAGGTATAGCATAAGTTAATTTTTACTTTGAGTTCTCACAGTAAACATGTTTACTTTCTTTGTTAATGTAGAAAAATATTTTTATACACCTAATAAAAAAGACATATCCATTTTATCTCACTGCCTGAAGTTAAATCAGACCAAACTTCTCTTGTTTTAGATTAGGCTCACCAAAATTAATTCTCTTTGCTCAAAACCAGAAAATTTAGCCAGAACATTTTCTAAAGCTAGATGTTTACATACAGAATGATTACTGTCTCTTTAAACAATAAGGAAACAACCAGATGATAATGTCAAAGCTTTGAATACATTTGAGTTAGTTGGAGAAACATGCATTTTAAGATCACAATATCCATCTTGTAAACTTCTGGTTTCAAGTGCACATCTGTCCAATGAATTAATTTGAATATATTTCCCACTTTTCATGAAAAGTCACCTGCCCCAGTCAAAAACTGTTGAACATTGTGACGAAACGTGACATAGAACCAATAATATTGATTCCCAATCAGAAATTTCTTGGCCACAGTCTAATAATCTACCCAGGGATGCAACTGAACCAGACAATCCCAAGACTCCAGAGCATCTGCTGCTCATCTTAAAGTGCTAGGGCTCGCTGAATGCCATCAGGCTTAATGTGCCAGTGCTCTCAATGAGTTAAAGCTGTACAGAAAAGAAGAAGGATCTACACTCTGTTAGGCAAGCTGATTTAACAGCTTGGAGTTGACTTTAGTTGCCAGAACTCTAATTCCAAAACAGACTTTATTTATAATTTTGCACAAATTGATTAATCCAAATATATCAACCCTCAAATCAAGAGTCACTGTTTCTGGTATTTTTGCTGTGACGCTGCTGGATAATTAATTTATTCCCATCAGGTCAGTGATTAATGTTTTTTCAAAAATGTTTTTAAAATTATGAGTTTGAAGACTTGTGCAAACTAGACATTGTAGACATTTTAGGCTAAAACTGTCGCTGCTAACACTGATGAAAGTATTGCAGTCACTACTGGAAACTCCTAATGTCTCCAGTGCTGTAGATCACACCTCATTTCCCATTTAATTATCATTTGTTGGTGATCAGCAGACTAATAGCCTTCAGGCAGGCATTTGTGTATGTTTGTTTGGCTGCCTTGGAGCAGTGGAAATGTGTTGCATTACAGCCGTCTATCACTTGTCTCCTCACTTTAATTCATTATTTTGCATTCCTGGAGGCTTGTATTGGAGCTAACACCCCTCTTTCATTGCACCTTCTCTTAGCCATCAAGCGAATATACATGTCAGGGGAGGAGGATGAGAGACGCAGATAGTTCTGTCTCCTCTTTCTCTGGGTGCCCCCCTTACTGAGCTGTCATCGCTCCCTGGCACTGGGCACACAGCACAGCTGCAGGGGAACCACACTGCAGGGAACCTTCGTTTCCATCTGTCTCCAATTCACAGTAGCACCTATTTAGAGCAGCTCAGTGGCAGTGTGTGTCAGGAGACACAAGAGAGCAGAAGGAAAGGGAGCACGGGGGTCAGCAGAGGTCTGGATCAACATGTCGGAGTTTGGGGACGAAAAGGGTGAAACAATGAAGGAAGTGGTCAGACGAGAAGTGTACACAAACTTTATTGGTTTATGTGAAAAAGGCAAACAGAAATCCATGCACTTGAAGCCAAGTGTTTATTATATAAAATTATATAAAATGACACATAACCCTTCCACTGTCTGCCACTAAATCAGACTAAATTTGTCATGTTCTGGATCAGTAAGTTTGACAAAAATATTCAAATTTGAATAATGTGTGACAAATTCAGAATTTCACAATCATTCCTGTAGTACTAACTACAAATTTTTTTAAGTTTAATGATTTGATTCAAATATTTTTGGCATCCTTCTTAAACTAGTTTACTGGAATGTTCACATAATGATTCTTTCCTATAATGTCAACTATTTTGTGAAATGCACCAATCCCCTCTGCAGCAAAAATCTCTCACGATATGATGTCACCACTAATAGTTGAGAAGATGTTCCTAGTAATTCAAGCTTTTCTTAACTTACTAGAGACCTATTGCTGGTCAAACAGGGTCAAACACTTCAATTTTAGTTTCATCAGACTACAGGACATGTCTTTCAAACTTCAGGTCTCTGTCACTTAGTGCATTAGCGAATCATAATGCTGTTTTTCATATTGATCTTAAAGTCAAGTCTGTTTTCTTGCTTAGTGTCCTTTCAGCCAATGTCGGTACAGGATTTGTGTCACTGTGTTTACAATTTCTTACCAAATTTTCAACCAGAATCTTCACAATTTCTTTTGATTTCCATCTGAGGCTGTTAATGCAAATTTAGCTCTAAAAACAAGGTTAATCTCTGGGACAGAGAATCTTTGATGTCCATATTAACAGCATGGACATGCCCATGCTGTTAATATTTGCATATTGTTTGAAAAGAACGAATCTTAAAGTGTCTGGAAATTGTATCCAAAGATAATCCACAATTCTCTGCCTGGCATGCAGCACACAACCACTTAAATACATTTATAAAGTGCACATAGGTATCTGATTTTAACTGTACACCAACAACAAAACCTTACATATGTCTATAAAGTCCATGTAAGTTTGCATATACCAACATTTGGATGTGTAAACATGTTTTTTTTGTTGTTGTTGTTTGTTTCCAGTATGTGCACAAACAAAGTATATTCCAGAGCTTCGTGACTGTGTGAGTATGAGGCTCGGCTTAATTTAGCAGGTGTGCTTTGACAGTTCTTGAATGAGAGCCAAGGCTGCTGTTAGAAGGATAAGAAAGAGGAGGCGCTCAGTCTGCATCTGTGTGGAGCTTGACTGTGACAGATGGGGACGGTTTAACTTATAGAGTTCTGTTAAGATCTGTAGGTTTTACTCTGACGATGTCTGTGCCAAACAGGTGTGTATTCTAAAAACACCACGGAGAGGAAAAAGGTGAACGAGCCTCGACTGACGTATTTGTTTGTTAGTGCCGATGCTGCTGATGGAAGGAGGCTTTGTTTTTTTCTTTTTTCCCAAAGACTTTGTGTGGGCTTGTGATTGTGTTCGGTTCTGCCTTTGGAAGACAAAAGTGACTTTGTTGTTTAAAAAGAATCGCAAGCAAATTTCCAACTTTTCACCATGAGAGGCATGATTGTAAAGGGTACAAAATGCCACCTCTTGTACTCTTCTTTGCCTTGTTAGAGTGCAAAGGATAATTCTAATACACACAAACCTGAAGATTTTAACTTTCGTTTCAATCTGCTGTGTAATCGTTGAGATATTTCTCCAAACGCTGCGCATCGCTGCCTGCGTGTGTTGGCTGAAACAGCTACTGTCTGTAACGGCTGCACAGTTGAAAAGTTCATCCAGTTAGTGGTGGCCAGGTGTCTCACAGGCAGGCAAGACGCTCCACCATATGCCTGCTTCTCACCACCAGACGCCAGCCGTCCCAACCACTGACTTTCACATGCTCCACTTTCACTGCACAAGGTGAAAACTTGCCTTGAGCCCGGCCAACTTGTGCGTTTACCTTAGCGGAGGAGCGAAACTTACTCGGTCACTGCTGCAAATTAATACAGAGCAATTAATAACCTTACCAGGTAACAAGAACGACTGATTTGAATGCATTTCTGCGGGATTTATGACACACCAGCAAACTTGCAGATTATTTTGCCTCCCTCCTGCATGCTGATTGGAGGTTTAAAGCGGTAATGAAGTCCTGGTGTGTCCTCCTGCTGGGTTTGTATTTGGTGAGGGGTGCCTGTGTGTCGCTGATAGAGGGATCTCTCTGACACGGCTGCTCTGGCTCGCCGCATCTGGAAGCCAGCAGCGGCAGCCGCTGGGGGGAGATAAGGAGAGGCTAGTTGCTCTCCTGTAACTCACGTTTTTGCCCCCCTCTGAACCGTTCTCCTTCTCCTTCGCCGGTCCTCCCTCCAACCATCCCCTGTCCCATCACCCCCCCCCCACCCCCACCCCCACCCTTGACCTTATCTCGAGGGAGAAGGCACGACTGGGTTGCTGCTGTGATAGCACCTGCCAGAACCAGAGCTGGTCTCTGGTGATTATGGGGGAATCATTATCTCTCCCTCCCCAAAAACTCATTTTATACCTGCCAACATCTGAGGGGAGGCGAGGGGAGGAGCAGCAAGGGAGCAAAAGGCTTCTCTAACAGGTACAGCACAAAACTGTGTTTATCAAAAGGGAAAGTTCAAGTATAGAAATCAAAATTGGATTAAAAAAAATTAGTTACTGTCAGACCTTTGCAACATTTGCTGTGTAACTGACCTCAAAGATGAGCAAAAATCTTGTTCACTGCATACGCAAGGAGGCACATTTCTGCATTAAGAGACATTTAGAGTTAAGAAGGAATCAGATATTACTGGAAAGATGACGAGGATCTTCTTAGTGTGTTAATTAAATTTACAACTTTCGTTGATTAGACTTTGATTACTATGTTCTTTTATTTATTGGACATTCTAAGAACAAAAATTGTAGATATTTCCCAAAATTCCAGTCGAGTCCTTATCTTTAGTTATCCTTAATCTTTATCCCTTATTATTTTTTTTATCTTAGTTTAAACATTCTTCTCTTAGATTTTACAGCCTGTTTCCGATAAGGCTTAGTTCATGTTCACTGTCTTCTCCTCATCAATAACACAATTATATTTTCTTAATACTACAAACCAACTTCTTCATCTTTGGCAGCTACACATTAAAATAGTTTTAATTTTATGTTTTATGTCTACTCCAGCCTGGCCATTTCCTCCCTACACAGTTCCACTCAATTCTCATCTCCTTTCCGTTCTCAGTCTGGGATTTCTCCCATTGAACAAGATTTTTTAGGTTGAATTTCCACTGGATCAGATAATGGACCACCAAGAAAAACAACAATAAAACATATGTATATATATATATTTATATACACACACAAACACACAAACACTCACACACAGACACACAAACACACACACACACACACACACACACACACACACACACACG